>QLOI01001027.1:0-25785 GCA_003313605.1 Tuber umbilicatum
GGAGGAGAAAGGGGAGGGGGGTGCGGCGGGGGAGGCTTATTTTCGTGTGCTGTGGAGGAAACCGACGACGAAGAAGCATAAGACGTTTGATGGCGATGGGATTTTGGTGATCAGCGGGGGGTATGCTGTGCTTCAGGATAGTAGCGGGAAGGAGTATGTTTGTTGTTTATTTATCTATCCATCTTTCTTGGTATGAGGTGGGCTGACGGTAGTGACGACAGTCTCGGGAGAACAATGTTCAAGCGAACCCTCGAAGTTGGATCGACTACGTTCATCGCCGGGAAGGAGATTGAAGTCGATTCGGTGCTTTCGAGGGAGGAGTACCTTGTCGGCAGGCCGTTTTTGAAGAACGCTGCTCCACTTCCACCTCCACCGCCTTCGTCGACTACAAAGTCAACAGTCCCGCAGAAGGAGACGTTCACAGCCGTGGCGCCGGGGAATTTCTTCGGCAGCAAGTTCAAGACCCCACTCCTCAATTCCACTGTTATGGGCAGGACCAATTCGAAAGTGCCGACGCCTAGGCACGATCCTGAAGCGCAAGGCGCTCTTGTAATGCCCCGCCCCAGCGAGAAAAGCGTACCGACCGGAAAAGTCATCGTGGACGTCGTTGTCGACCCGTTTATTTCGCACAACCTACGGCCGCATCAGAGGGAGGGGGTGGTGTTTCTGTATGAGGCCGTGATGGGACTTAAACCTTTCGATGGACGGGGAGCGATTTTGGCGGACGAGATGGGGCTGGGGAAGACCTTGCAGACTATGTTGGTTCCATGTCAATCTAGGGAGTTGGGGTTCCGCGATGATAGACGTGCTAACCTAGTGTTTCAGTGCGCTTTTGTGGACTTTGCTGAGTGAGTGGGGGTTCGTGATGGATAGAGGTGGGGATGCTAATTGACATAGAACAAAACCCGATATATGGCGGTGGGCCGGTGGTCAAAAGAGCTCTCATTGTATGTCCTGTGACATTGATCAACAACTGGAATAAAGAGTTCCGGAAGTGGTTGGGTAAAGAGCGGATCGGCGTGCTTGTGGCCGACTCGAAAGCGAATATTAGGGACTTTACCCATGGGAAAACCTATTCTGTTATGGTCATCGGTTACGAGAAGGTTTGTCGATTTGAATCGTGTTTTTCTGGTGTCATTGCTAAAATCCTCCGGATTCTAGCTACAAAAAGTCCAGCAGGAATTAAGCGCTGCCGACGTTGACATTGTCATTGCCGACGAGGGGCACCGGCTTAAGACTGAGAAGAATAAGTCTGCGCAGGCTATCCGGGGATTGAAGACCAAGAGGAGAGTCATTCTTAGCGGTACTCCGCTGCAGAATGACCTTCATGAGTATTTTATCATGGTGTTAGTTGTGCCCCAATGTTGGACATGGGTGACTACTAATTCGGGATTATTTATTAGGGACTTTGTCAATCCTGGACTGCTTGAGGGTTACTCGACTTTCAAAAAGGAGTTTGAAAACCCGATTGTTCGGAGCCGACAGCCCGGTGCTTCGAAGAAGGATGTTGAGAAAGGGAAGGCGCGGAATGAAGAGGTAGCTGCTCTAATAACCTTGTTTTCATGGGCTGCACTAACCGAGGAAATAGCTTGCCCGTTTGACAAAGTTGTTTGTTCTCCGCAGAACTGCGGAGATATTGTCAGCGTATCTCCCACCTAAAAGTATGTGGTCTGTAGTTTAATCAGGGGGTGCAGTTGCTAACGAATGGAAAGCGGAGTATGTGGTCTTTTGCAGGCCATCCCCAAGGCAACTTAAGGTCTACAAGAGCATTCTAGAGTCTTCCGCTTTTAGTAGATGTTTGGGGTCTTCTGATGCATCTCTTCTGCTTATCACTGTTCTCAAGAAGCTTTGTAATTCGCCAGGGCTGTTGGCTGATAAGCCAGGGAAAGAAGCTGTAAGAAAACCTCACTGCTCTGCATAACAGGGTGTTGACAGAGGTATACCATAGAACGAGGGCGTCAAAGGTCTGTTAGCAGGCGTTAATCCCAAGCTACTCGAATCCAAGAGCGACTCGCACAGTGGGAAGTTCAGGGTTCTTGAACGCCTGCTCCTAGCCTTGAAGAATACTACCGACGAGAAGATTGTGCTGGTGTCGAATTATACTTCTACGCTTGACTTGCTGCAGAATCTCCTCCGCTCTAGAGGCCTTAGCTACTTGAGGCTTGACGGTACTACGCCGACTAACAAAAGACAGGAGCTTGTTGACAAGTTTAATCGGACTAATAGTACTGCTGCTTGTAAGGTTTCATCCTTGGATTATTGTATGGAATAGGGGCTAATATGGAGTGTAGTTGCGTTCCTGCTATCTGCGAAGAGTGGCGGTGCAGGTCTTAACTTGACTGGAGCTTCAAGACTTGTCCTGTTTGATTTGGACTGGAATCCAGCTACGGACGCCCAGGCGATGGCGAGAATTCATAGAGATGGTCAAAAGAGAGAGGTTAAAATTTATAGAATGCTTACGTGGGTTGCGCCTTGCAATTATTTGGCGTTTGATGTACTAATTTTTGTTTCGAGCAAAGCACTGGATGTTTTGACGAAAAGATATATCAAAGGCAGCTCACAAAGACTGGCCTGGCAGATTCAGTCATGGACCAGAAGGCTACCGCAAGTAGTTTTACTCAAGAGGAATTAAGGGATCTATTCTCTCTTGACACGGAGACTAGCTGTCTCACACATGATCTATTATGCTGTGAATGCGAGGGCAAGGGTTACGTTGCTGGGGCTGCAGAAACCAAGTCGCCGTTTTTCGAGCACAGCGGGGACGAGAAAGAAGATAGTGACGAAGAGGACGAGCCGAAGTATCCTGGGCTGATGAAAGCCAGTGAAGTCGACTTTGAAAAGCTTGAAGAAGAACACAAAAAGGCTATGCAAAAGGGTAGAGGCGTTGGCGTGGACAAGAGCCAGCTCAGTTCTCTGATGGAATACTCACACATTTTGACCACTCGTCTTCTGGGCAACAAAGAGGGGAGTGAGGAACAAGACGAGGAGGAGGAATACGATGAAGTTAGTATCGAGGATGAGGTATTGACAAAGGTTATTAGGAATGGAGCGGCGAAGGAGGTTAGCTTTGTTTTTCAAAAAACCTAGACATACATAGATAGGCCTTTTTATTCACCAACATGGTATCTAGGCGTTGCAGGTACCCATTATTCGATTATCATAGAGGATTGGCGTCGTTTGTAGGTATGATATTATGATATGATACTTTAAACTTTTTTTTTCAACCCTCAAAGCGTAACTTAGGGCCCGAGGTCCCAGTTCTGTTTTCCAACAAAAATTTTGAAAGCGTACTTCTTTGTTCACAAACCTGCTCATAAGAGTCGACGTCCCATCTTCACCAACTACCACCAACCAACCAACCAACCAACCAACCAACCACCTTCGATTTTCTAAGAACAGCAAATTTCTCGTTCCGCTGCTACCCGCGTTAACGGGGGTCGCGATGCCGTCGAATATATACTTCAAAGGTCTCAGTTACCCGCATCCTTCGACCTCTTACGAAGCCAAAGGCGTATTCTGTATTCCACTTACCCCCACAAGAAATCCTATGAACCTATAACTAATGAGAGTCCACGGGGCTTGAAAAGATCCCCAGTCAGTCGATAATACCAACATCCGTTTGCCATCCCCGCTCATTTCCCTGGATGCGTTTCCTCCGATGTATGGTCGGAGGAGGGCGTATCTAGCGAAGGAACATCCTGTGGAAGCTGAGCTAAGGAGGAAGAGGGACACTACCGCTACGGCTAGTTGGGGTCTAACAAGTTTATTCACATTCCCGGTGGCGGTGTTGAGGGAGTCCAAAAGGGTGATGGTGGATGACATTAAGGATGTGCCTTTTGATATAATCGTCCGGAGAGCCAAAAACGCCATGTGGGGGTTATCCGGAAGCGGTGAATCTGAGTCTGGGTCACAAAAGGAGTACGGGGCGGAAGGGGAGAAGATAACGCACATCGCCTTTCACCGCGCTGTGAGCATAATAGCGCTCGCAACGTCGCTTTCCAGGGTTCACTTTTTCGACATGAAGACAAACGTGTTCCTCCCACACTACCTCTGCGCATGCAGTACCACCGATCCGAAGTCTCCGGAATTTGTGGAGATAACCGCGCTGGCGTTCGGTGGCGGGGGTACGAATTCCCTCGCGGTGGGACTGGACTCTGGATACTTCGACCTCTGGTACGTTGATTTGTCGAACTCCACCGCTGTCCCGGGCTCATGTGACGGTGGGATATATTCTCTATTTTCCTCGCCATACGATTTTCAGGAATCGCCGATGCCGTTCAAACCGCCGGGGATGTTTCGTCCGCACGAGTTCTTCAAGACTAGGGCTTCGTCGGGAACTCAGAGGTTACTGGGAAATTATGACAAAGTCTGTGCAAAGTCGCAGAGGATTGCGCTCCTGCGGCAGGAGTTTGGAGGGATGAAGGGTCTCGTTGGTGGGGTTACTGCTCTTGCCTTCTCCCCGGGGGGGGAGTATGTGCTTGTGGGGACATCGCTGGGTGGGGTTTGGGTGTATAGCGTTACTTGGCGAACCACAGAGAGGTTATATCAAGCTGCGGAGACCAGCATTAGCTGTGTCTCCTGGGAGGTGGAGCCGGGAGAGGAGGTGGATTCCAATGGAAAGACCGTGATCGTGGTGGGTATGGAGAGCGGGTTGGTGGTGTACTTGCACTTTGCCGAATCTGCCAGTTACTCTGCGATCACCGCTCGGCCGATAGAGTTCTATCCGGCTGAACTCATCACCACCATTGACCGGAAGCAGCGTCCCCGCGGTATCAAAAACTTGATTCTAGTCCCTACGCATAAGCCAACCCCTCCCCCCGGCTCTCCAAGAGACACATACCCACAATACCCAACTCTTATTATATCTTTCTCAGGCGCCCCAGGGATCTACATCTTCCGTCTGAAACGAACTTCGGTACTCAGGGCTGTTAGTCAGCCTAGCGCCCCGGTCAAAGCAAAAAACTTGTCAGTGCCGCAACATCTAAAGTCCCAGCCACAGCGACCACCCTTAATCCCGACCATCCTTGAAAACATCAAATCACTCGGAAACACCCTCCTACGTGAGCCCCCGGGCCTAGACCCGTGCATACCTATTTACAGCACACGCGTCAACACCGATCACGTCGTCTTTAAAAAGACGACTACACCTCCAGAACTCAAAGGTAGCACCTACGGCGGTGCTGTGGAGAACATGGCGCTAGACCCAACCGGGAAGAGATTGATCGTTACATTCTCACGCGGGGGGAATGAGGAGTCGGTAGTTTGGTTTGATACCGGAGCTCTGATGACGCCGGCTGGTGGTGTCAAAGCTGTTGGAGTGCTGAGGCATAGGAAGAGAGATGAGAATGATGCGGGGAGAATGACTTATGGAAATGTTGGGTTTGTCGGAAGCTTTAGAGGCGGTGCGTGCGCTGGCTTGGTAGAGGGGGGTGGGGGTGGGGTTAGTTTGATTCCGGCTTGGTTGAAGGAGGGTGGTTAGGCGGAGGGGAGGAAGTGGTGGTTGTAGCGGTTACGGCTCTTATTAGTTGGGTAAGATGTCCTGTACCTAACATACGGTACTCGGCGGGTCTAGGTATCTAAACACAAATGTCTGCTGTGGGTGAAGCGGGCTCTCATCTTGTGAATTCTCCGGTTTTCACACCGCTAGTTTGTAGGAGAGGCGTGTTCATTATTATGAGCCGGCGGAGAGCCGAGTGACCATCTGTGATTTCACTGTTGGATGCAAAGCCGACCTAATAGTATTGTGCACGATATCCGCCGGACTTTATGACTATTAGGGATCAAGTTCGGACCGGGCACTAAGATGAGGTGTAATTGCCGATGGTAGCCTTTGGCTTTACAGAACGACAATTTAGGAACGAATAATACGAAAGTCCGGATGACCGGTTGGAGTCCCACGATAGCGAGCAATTTGGACACAACACAATAAGGAAAGGAGATAAGAAAGAAAAAAAACACCCCACGTTGCGTTCGATAAATCATTCGGCATACGGCTATCTGATATAATGTCCTGTAGGGTATTTTCTTGCCAAATATCTGCTTTGGCGTTTATTCTGGGGACTACGGTACTCCTGTGATTTCCCTGGGGAGGAATGAGGGTTTATCCGTTTTGTGATTGTGGTGAAATGATGGTAGTATGCAGTTATATGAGTTCTCTTGGTTGGATGGTCTGCAGAGGTAGACTTGGGATGTGGTAGTAAAGGTGGAAAGTATGGGATGTGGCAAAAAAGAAGTATATTATGATCGAATATTACGCGTGGAAAGAGGAATAGCTTAGAGCTTGAAGATGTAGGTATATTGCTTGTAGGAGAGGTGGAGAACCAAAATACAAAAGATACATAAGTCACAAAATGGCCGTCAAGTCTTGGCACCAAAAGGTATTCTATCAGTTTATTTTGGCAGGGGTGTTTCGTCAAATTTGATGCTACTGTGCAGAGGAGCGTCCTTTCGAATAACTGTTCAAATAATCGATAGATTATTAACTAATGACTAAGAGCAGACCCCCCCCTGAAAGAGAGAGAGAAAAAAACAAGACTAGACCTCAAAGTTCCTCCCAGCCTTCAACATCTCCACACATCTGCTAACCTCGGCCCTAGCCTCCTCCGTCGCCAAATAAGCCTCAGTTAGGTGCCTCATCTCCTCCATCTTATCCCACCTCTCAATCCCCACATTCGCCAACCTCCCGGGAACATTGAGCCTGACATAATTCTCGCGGAACCGGGCATACTTCCCCTCGCGCATGATCTCCAAATGCCTGGCCTGGGTGTCCGTCGCGAGCTGGAGCAGCGTCCAGCCCAGGTAGCCAAAGCCGCCGGTAGCCCACTTGGCGAGGCGTGTCCAGAAGCCCCGATCGCCGGTAGCGTTGGCGAGGTATCCGGTTCCGATGGACAGCACGCAGCGCGGGGACTCGACGCGGTGAGCGAGGAACACCTCGTCCTTGACTTCGGCTATGGGATTGTTGTTCCTCATGGCGCCGTCGAAGAAGTCCGCTGGCACGGGTGAGGGGGGGGTGACGAGTTTTATAGGGGGGAAGTAGAGGGGTGCGGCGGAGGTTGCGCGTCCAGCGGCCCAGATAGGACAGGTTTCTGGTAGGGACGTGCTCGGCTGGGGGTATGTTCTTATGAGCGCGGTGGTTAGGTCTTCAACCTTTACGGCGCAGACGAAGCTATATCATCCTCTCTTGTTAACGGTTTCTTCCCCCGTCGGGGAGAGGAGGGGGTGGGGACGTACGCATTGCAGGTATTAGCACCGGGGGCAACGCCCGGATCCGCCATTGGGGCGTCCGAGAACTTCACGCCCTGAGACTCCAGAAAGGCTTTTTCCTGAGGGCTTATCATCAATTCTACCACGCTCTCGATGCTCCGCTTCAGCTTCTCCTCCGAGAACCAGGGCTTTTTGAAGTACGCGTCCCAGATGGGCTTCCCGGGGAATTGCCAGGGGCGCTTGAAGACGTCGCCGGACAGTTTCTGGTATTTTATTATGCAGGCGTCGACGTCCATTCTCTGTTTTTTCCTTTCATTGCATTGGTATCAGTATGAAATGAAGAGAAGGGAAGGCGACTGACTAGTCGGCCGAGCATTATCGCTATTAGACTTTTGGTTTCGGTTTGGTCATGTTAGTATATGCTCACGATATGGGTGGGTGGGTGGGTGAACGAACCCCCCGGTGCTTGTACCGGCAACTAGGTCGAAGTAATCACACGGCTTCGGCACCTCCTGGAGGTTGTTCGCCCGTTTTATCTCCAACATGATCGCTCGGAGGATGAGCAAGCTGGAGTATCCGCGGACTCCCCCGCCGTCTATAGCACCATGCATAATTAGCACCGAGTACATAAACTAGGTAGCAAAATCGGAAGGATAGAAGGAGTACCACCTACCGAGCGAAAGAACCGTAAGCCCCGTGGCGGGCGCTGTAGGCGCAGACATGTTTCCTCCCTTATATTTCAATGTTCTCTTTTCTTCTTCTCAGAACGGTGGGCCGGAGACATATTGGGGACGGAGGGGTATTATTTATGCACCGTATTCCCTATCCCACTTCGTTATTGAGAGATGGGTATAGAGCACGTCGCACAAACGCCATCACCTGCACTTTTTTTTCCCGTCAGAAATAGCCATCGTCATCGCCATCAGGTACAGTACAGCGCGAGAAATCTTATCCCACGAGGCGGGTGGGAGGTGATAAATTTTTTTTTTTTTTCCTTTTCTCTTTTCACGTATTCCCGAACCCCACGGCAATTGTAGTGAACCTCGTGAAAGTTTAGATTAATTCTTTCGGCCGAAGGGGGGAAGGAAAGTGAAGGGAAGAGCAGCTGATCAAGAGCGCTTCTTTTGGGGCGGGAGCACGAAGTGCGAGGATGTGCGACGGGCCCATTCCAGTTGGAATAGGGTCGATCGAGAGAATGGGCTGGGTGAAAGAGTGATATTCCTCTTCGGGAATGCCATACGGTACTGGTCGTCTGGTCGAGCTCCTCCAAGCTCCCGAGTGAGAATACGTGAGGGTGGTGGCGGAAGCGTATGGTTGCCGTGGGAACTCCCGCCGCCGGTCCGGATTCGGAGACGGAGGGCTTCTGGGATGGGATTTGTGGAGGGTATGGGTGATAGATTGTTTTTGGACTGGGTATTAGAGGTGGGATTGGGGATGGAGAATGGTGGGTCTGAAGACACATGAATCCTGGACTCGGCCCTGCCGAGTGAGCACCAGTAACAGGGCCATTTGTGTCGGGTTTGTTATATGGAGGAGGGATGCGAGGGCTAAGGTCTGTTGGTGGAATTTTGTGTTTTGTTTAGCTAACCGTGCCAAGGTTCCCACCAATTGTGTAACTGCGCGCAGTTGCAAATCTTGCGGCACCTCTACAACGTGCCCTACAGCATAATGCCAGATTCACCGTAACACCAGATTTTATGAAACTACCAGATTTAAAATACAATATCTCAACGACGTCTCTCGATCTGCCTCTCCTTTGCTCTTCGACCCCTAGTAAACCTTTTAAGCTCCTGTAAGATAGGCTTCCACTTCTTTTTTCGGTCACGAATGGCATCGTTTTTCACCCGTTCAAGCTGTCTCTCTGCCTGCTCAAACTTTTTCTGCATGTCATCTTCCTCCTTTTTACGTACAATTGCCCGTGCTTGATGTGCATAAAGGACACCTCCTTTTTGAACAAAGGGTCATGAACGATTTTGACGAGTTGCTCAAGCTTGTTCTGCCCCTTGTGTATTTCCCAGCTCTTCTGATGCAAGAGCCCCAGTCTGTGCCTGTGCAAGACTACCCTTAAGATAGGGTGCCAAATTGCTCTTAAACGTGGGAGATATCGGATCAGCATCCTCTAAGTAGCATGCCTGTCGCTTCAGAGATCGCATAGTATATGGAGTTGAAAGAGCAGGGCGCAACGTTGGTAGTAGAGTAACTGGTTGGGTGTTGTAAGCGGTATTTGTGCGGTATTCTTGGAGACAAGATAAAACAATGTCAGGGTCATAGGGAATTAGACCAGTTTTCCGAAAGGTGGACGTAATCATCGTTTGCTTGAAGGCTTGTGCTCTGATAGAGGAGAAGGCGGAGAGAAACTCGATTTTGTTGAAGTCTGAACATCCTGTACGTGTTGCTCTATCAATTGCCTCTGCATGATAGTGATTTAAAGGTTGAAACACCACAACATCGAGAGGTTGAAGCAGGTGTGTTGTATGAAGAGGCAAGCAGAAGGGGATGATTTTCTTCTCATCACAGAAGAAAATAAATTCCCTAGTACAGTGGCGGGCATGGCCATCAAGAAGAAGAAGTCGGTCAGCTCCAACTTGGTGTCGTGCGGAAAATCTCTCGAAGTGATGTAGCCATTCTAAACAAAGCACATCGTTTGAATAGCTCGTATCAGATACTGAGATCAAAACATCATCTTCGATATCGGTTTTGGTGGCCCAATCCTCCATGTGCAAGATACCTGTAAGTATCACCATCGGTGGTAAAACAAAACCATCGCCGCTAATAACCTCACAAGAGGTAATAAGCTCACGGCTAGTTGAACTCGCTAAATATGATTGGCGATCGGGGTCAAGAGTTACTATCCACTGATCTCTCCCAATCACAATGCGGAAACCTGTCTCATCGAAGTTGTAAACATCTTCTTTTTTCATACCCTTATCTTCAAAGACAGCTTTGAAGCGCTGGAACCAATCCAAGATGTCCGCGGGATTGTGAGCGCTCTTCCTCTCTTGATCCAATGTCTTCTGTTTCCTAACATGAAACTCTGGATGTCGTTCGAGAAAATGACCTGTTCAAGCAGAGCTAACAGTTGGTGGAGGAGAGCCACGCTCGATACTTGTATGATTTCGGCAGAGAATACTGTTTGCACAATTTGTGATCATAGAAAGCCATGCGGAAGTTCCAATCTCATTGAGGCGTCGTAGGCATAGCCCAACCGCAATTTCCTCATCATCGGTGAGCCTTCGATTGACTGGAAGTCGTTCAGTTCTTGCTTGACATCCGTTCAATCTCCCCCATAGCCGTGCCTCTGGAACTCCAAATTCACTTGCCATAGCTGCGACATTTGGTCCCCCACTTTCCAGGAGCCCCTGAAGGGCAAGCTCAATCCTAGCTTCAATCTCGGTGTTGTGCTCGCTCATTTTGGAAGAGTTGAGTTGGGAGGAATTGTTTTGTTTGTTGGTGTTAATGGAAAATCTGGTGTTATGGTGAATCTGGCGTTACGCTGTAGGGCACATCGTAGACGTGCTGCAAGATTTGCAACTGCGCGCAGTTACACAATCGGTGGGAACCTTGGCACGGTTAGCAGATGCTGGGTAGGTTTGGCTAGGATAAAATTTAAGGGATTAACCAGAGCTCCTTGTTTAACCAGCACTTGGCAAGCTACCGAGCTCGGGAACCCACAATATATCCGATTCCCTAGAGCAAAACCCCCAGTACGACCCCGGTAGACGCTATCACGCAATTAGGTTCCAAGAAATAAAACTTTGGAGCGGTTGGCTCCTTTCGCAACCATTCGGAAAACCACAATAACAATCCCCTCCTCAATAAACTTGAACCCCAACCATGTGCATGGGCTTCTATTCAATAAGGTTCCATTAGTATCCATCATCAACGAATTTATTCGTGCTCACTTATACCGTTCCCAGATCATTCGCTCCTTTCAAACACGAGTCGTAACATTCCTCCGTTGGTATCGGTACGGGTCAAAGCCTTCCTCCAAGACCATGCTACCCACAATAAGTATCATCAGCCAGTTGGGCTTCGAGTCCATCTTCCTGCTCAAGTCGTCAAACTTCTCGTTCAAGTCATAGATCCCCCTGTGCAATTTCTTGACGTTTGATCGGATATTGTTGATTTGAACTTTCAGAATTCCGACATCCTAACCAAGAGTTAGGAAAATACCTCCTTCAACGGTGGACCAAGAGCTCACTTTATCAGGTGTACGGGACAACTCCGCCTTGGCCATTAATGATACCATCCTATGCTGAGATTCAGTGGAATCGGTTTGTACCATCACATGCTGATCTCTCCTACCAAAACACCCATTGCTGTCACTCCGGGTTCCCTAAATCACCGGAATCTCGCAAGTACTATTGACAAAGTGACAACGGGTATCGTGACGGTTTGACATTTACCGGACCGGTTGTGAAGTCACGCCTTATCATGGTGTTCAAGCCACCTCTCAACGGACAATAAGAGAAGCCTTGACGGTGAAATTGATGCACGGACAAGCTTTGAAGAAAGCATGGTGCTGTTTGATCGAGTTGGTTCGTCTTGCTCTTTTCTCTTGTGCTCTTTTCGTGCTGCGGGGCGAATTATGATATAATAAGGGTTTAAAGTAGATCAAGCGAAAAGAACACTTGAATGTTGCCGGGCCACTGTTACTGCGGGCCAAGGGTAGGGGTTTTGTCCCCTGGTGCTAGGTATCATTACTCGTATAGCATGATACAATACGGAGAGGCCCTTTGCTGGCTGGTCGCTTCATAGCCTTTCTTTTGGTATCATGAGACATACGGGTGTGATACGAGCAGGTGGTATCGGCGTTAGGTTGGGAGGGAGTATGATAGGTACCCAGTAGTTCAGATCTCAGGATTTAGTTAAAATTTTAGCGTGAATACACCCCCTTCTAGACCCTTGGCTCTCTTTTTGAGGATGGGAAAAGGTCAGTAGAACGAACTCCCGCACCGGTAGTTGCCGAAGTACCAATCACACCCCCTCCACTCCCTTACTCTCAACACCAGATACTTGCCCAGGTGCTGGAGAACGTTAGCAAGGTGAATAAAGGACACTCAAGTCCACCAAGAACCAGGAATCCAAGGGCCGCCATCTCCTGGTCAGGTATCAAGCACGTTGCCTACCCGTATAATCAACTCGCACATATTACCGGCCAGCACACATTGTCCAATAGTCATCGCCTCTCGCCGCAACTCACACTACTCGTATACCTACTATACAGGTACCTTGTATTAATACCGACGGGTAAACTTGCGATTCCCAACCCTACGCACGGGGAAGGCCGGGGTTAAGTTTCAATGAACGAGGTCCTCGGTTCCGCGTGCTAACCTCAGAATCCCGGATGGATAAAGCTTTGGCCCCCCCACCCGTAGAGCTGCTTTTCTTTTTTCTTCACCTTTTTGCTTCTTTTTTTCAAGGACAAAGTTCAAGATAGCACACCTGTCAATCCCAATGTCACAAATCCACGACTACCCCTCCCTCTTCTCCCTTGCCGGTAAGACAGCCGTGGTAACCGGCGGGTCCAGAGGATTGGGATTGCACGCGGCAACTGGGTATATAACCCCACGTCCGCCCAACGATTGCGGGCACCGGTTTTTCCAACCTAACTAACACACCAACAGCCTAACGCTAGCCGGCTGCACCAAAATAATAATAACCTCGCGCAACGCCTCCGCCTGCGCCGATGCCGTGAAATCGCTGCAATCTCTCTCGACGGGAGCGACCATCCTCTCCCTTCCCGCCGACCTCTCCTCCCCCCCCCAAGTGGAGCGCTTCGTGAAGGAACTCGCCGCCGCGACGGACGGCAGGGTCGACATCCTCATAGCCAACGCCGGCGCGAGCTGGGGCGAGGCCTTCGACAAGCACTCCGACGCCGCGTTCGACAAGGTCATGAACCTGAACGTTCGCAGCGTGTTCAACCTCATCCGGCTGTGCGCGCCGTTGCTGGAGGCGGCGATGAAGCGGAGCGGTGAGAAGGCGAGGGTTGTAACGGTCGGGAGTATTGCGGGTCTGCAGATTGGCGCGGTTGGAAAACATGGGATGTACGGGTATTCCGCTTCGAAGGCCGCGGTTTTGGTTGGCGCCCTTGTTTATTCACCCGGACTTTTTCTTCTTGCTTGTGCGGGAGTTGCTTCGAGCTGACAGCGGGATAGCACTTGACCAAGCACCTAGCCGTCGAACTCGGTCCCCGTGGTATCCTGCTCAACGCGATCGCACCCGGGTTCTTCCCGAGCAAGATGAGCAGGGGGGTTATCGCCCTTTCGGGAGGTGAGGAGGCGATGGCTAAAGGGAGCCCCGACGGACGTATCGGGAAGCCGGAGGATATTGTGGGCTCTATTGTCTTCCTGTGCTCCCGGGCTAGTGAGCATATCAATGGGGCGGTGCTCCCGATCGATGGCGGTAGGCATATCGTCCCTTCTTTGGCGAAGCTTTAGGTCAGGCCCTTTGGGATATCACAAAGGGATGGAGGCGAGAACCGTGGGGGTTTATTTATTTATTTCCATCTTCCCCTATCCCGGCGGAGATAAGCCCATACAAGTGGCCGCTCTTATGGATTGTGTCGTGCGGAGGGTCAACTGGCTCCTGAGTTATCTTTAGAGAATCACAAGTTATCAAATGTCTGCACCATAGTCCCCGCAGCCACACCACCGCATGATATCCCACCCGGAAAATGTCGTAGAGCGGTCCCACCTTCCTACACGGCTGGACCGGGATACTCAACCCACAACGAAACGTGAAAACCAGCGCGCACGAACAAACCACCACCCAAAAACCAACATGCACCATCAGGCAATCCGAGCCCCATTCATAGACAACCACCACCCACCCAAATTCCGTTTCACCGGTAATCACTCGTGCACCGACCTCGCCACTAATTAGGTATTTCAGGTGCTCGTACTACTTTAATGGGGGAAGATTCCCGGTCCTGCCCGCGGATGGAGCGGTTTCCCTTCTTCTTGCCTGGGGTTGAGTACTGCATTGTTATTATTCTACTGAATGCATAATTGGGACAGATATATTCTTAATGGAGGATAAATTTTAGGCAATGATCACTGATTTATAGCGACAAAACCCCTTCGTGTAGGATAATCACAGCCAGAGTTTCAGTGATGAAACAAACACAGGTTTGGCTGTGGGAAAGAGAGGATTTGGAGGGGGGTAACGGATTAAACGTGTGCTCTAAAGACGAAGATCGTCAGGCGCCGTTGTATCAGTATAGCATATATAACGGGAGTGCTTTAATGGAATTCACGACTGATGGCCTCGCTCAGGGCATCGCGCACTACTTTCAAGTTCGACATCACGAGTCACATATAAACACCAGTGGAGTAGGGCGGTCGCCCTCACCACCGTTCCACACTGATGCTCTATTCCCTCCAAGTAGCCCAACCCCCAGCCTCACCATCGAGTGACTACTCATGACATACTTAACTAGCTTGGACAAAAGTCACATCACATCACACATGGCACAGGCAAGACATTATTCCACATCACGATTTTTGGTTTTTTTTTGTGTTCCGCCTAATCTCTCGCTGTCTGACGCTGTTGGCTCCTCGAGTTCCCCGCTCATCTCAATGCTTACCCTCCGCCCGCCCCTCCATACCCGACACGCCGCTCAAAGCATAAAAAGGGAGAAATCTAAAAAGGGAAGAGCCCGCGCGCCTTCTCCATGTATCCCCTACAGTAAAGGTTAAGAAACAAAAGGAAATGTTCAATACAGAAAGATTCGCGAAGGAAGAAAGTGAAGAGAAATAGAAGGCAAAATGAGAAGTAGCTAGGGATGGATATATGCTGAGCTTTTCCAAACAGAAGGGAAAAATAGGAAAAAGCAAGGAAAATAGTATGGGGTTTCCGTAGTAAGATGCAAATTTCGTTATCCATTTGATCGAGTTCCCAAACGCGCAAAAGCAATGCTAGAAAAAGTGAATCGGGAAGGAAAACAAAGAGAGAAAGGTAAATGAATCTGTGCAAAATCTAGGAACGGCCGATTTATCCTTCTACAGCCAGATTCTGGACGCCTGATGTTGCGTTTTTCAACTCCTGGTCCTCAGGCTTTGGATCTTCCGAGGTGGTCAGCTCCGCTGCTGGTGCATCTTTGGCAGGCGCTATAACCACATCTAGCGGAGCGGCATGCAAAGCGGGTTTTTCTGACTCAGGCCCCTTGCCGCCTGACTCTATTCGATCTCTCCGTTTGGCGATGGCGCCTATAACCCATTCTGCGACTTCGCTATCGCCCTTAATTGCAGGTGGAGTTGCCGGGAATTGCGCCTCTTCGTCCTCCTCTGAAATGGTGGCCGGTTGAGTGAATTCTGATAACCAGAGATGTCGGAGAAGCATGGCATATGTAGGTCGTAGATTTGGAATCTTATTTAGACAGCCTCGTACAAAGTCACGGGCTTCTGCTGAAAACCCTTTCTCTGGCAGATCTGGAGGTTCGCCATCGACAATAGCCTGTATTTGTTAGTACGAGAATCTCACCAATAAACACCTGGAGTCTTACACTAAGTTGGCTGAAGATATTGTTGTAGGTTTCTGGTGGATAAGGATAACATCCCATCGCACATTCTAGGAGACTCAGCCCCAAACTCCAAATATCACTCTGTACACTATATGTGCCTGGCGCTGAGCCGCCCACAGCAGCTTGGACACTACCACTCGCAATTCTCTCGGGCGCCATATAACTTTGGCATCCGATATTCGTCTTGGCTATACTAGCAACAAGATTTCCTGAGACACCAAAATCGCAAAGCTTGATTTCACCTCGAGTGTTAACGAGAATATTGGTTGGCTTCACATCTCGATGTATGATATTGTGGTCGTCTTTTAAGGTCTTGAGCCCCATAACTGTAGCGTAAGTGAGTTTCCGCAGCACATTCTCGGGCACGCCATCTTTATAAAGTTTATCGATGGAGCCACCGTCCATGTACTCCATACAGATATATACAGCACCCTCCTGGAAGAAGGCGCCATAGAAATCTATGATAAAGGGCGAAAGACAGCGATGGAGAACATCTAGTTCCATAATGATTTGTGCAAACTTGTTTTCGTCGAGCTCAAGTCGGATTTCCTTCATAGCCATTTCCACTCCCGTTCCACGCGGAACTGGAGATTCCTCGCCGGAAATAGAACTAGAGGATGACGTAGAAACAGATGAGCTGGAGCAGCCTGGCATTGAGACTGCCCCATTCCGTGACACTGTAGGACTTCTGTGTACAACTTTGTGCACCGTTCCATAATTGCCCTTTCCAAGCTCCTCCAGTTGGTCCAGCTCCGCCAACGAGATGCTAAAGCTGCTGCCTGAAGAAAAGTCCACACCTTTACTATGCAAAACAGCCTTTCCCGCAAATTTCAGACTTCCAGTCTTAGCATCAACATATTCTGAATATTTGTCAAACAGCGATCCTTGAACGCCATCTCTGGGAGCGGCTCCGGCACCACCATTGGTAACCGGGTTGCGCCCATCTAGAGGCGCCGACGGAACAGCTCCAGGAGTTGATGGAAGGCCTCCCGGAAAGCCCTGCATTCTCCGTCTCTCCATTAGAGACATCTTTGGTGGTCCCATACGTCCGGCTATAGCCGGAGCAGATGTCCAATTCTGCGGAGCGGTTGGTCGACCGCCAAGTTTTCCAGTCATCCCGCCAGCAGGACTAAACGGAGCACCAGTGGGGCTCATAGTAGGTCCAGCTACCGGAGAAACCCCTGTCTGGAGTGTTGGTGTACCTCCACCCATCGCAGCTGGTGGGGCACCTCGTCTTGAAGCCTGGAATGCTTGTAATTTTGCGTGTACATCTTTCGGTAACCCCCCGGTACCGCTTCTTACAGATTGCATGGATGCGAAAGGAACTTGTGATGGGCCGGGTCTTCGGGCGGCATTAAGGGGGGCGAGTGGATTCGGGCTCTGTGCGGTCGTTTGGGAATCTGATATTGAACGAAAGGAAGGAAGGGTTCGATGGGGTTGGGGTAGTGAGGTTGTTGGGAAAATAGATGCCGAGTCGCCAAAAGGGTCGGGGGAAGAGGGTGTTTCAGAATCTTCTTCCAATAGAGATGACATGATTGAGTTAAAATCCGGCGATGGGGAATGAGGGAGAAGGTGTGGTATTCTGTTAATGCCTGTCACGATGGATGTTGGTGTCCTCGTCAGCGCCGTACTCTCTTTCCTTGAAGCGGGATGTAGCCGTAATCTTGGCGCAAGAGCCACAACAAAGTTCCGAGCCCACAAGAAAGAAAACAGAATAGGGGAGGGGTGAATACCGAAGCGTGAAAAATAGGCAACCGAAGAGAAAATATGGGATATGTAATGGGGGAAGAGGATAGAGGAAGGGTGATGGGAGAGTGAGGGAAGGGAAGGAAGAGGTCAGAAAAAAAGGGTGAGGCGAGGGGAGATGAGGACGGGCAGATGCTGAGGGGGAAACACTCAGCGGATGTCGTATCGAGAGAGGGGGGGAGTTGCGTGTAAAGCGGGGGAGGGGGGAGAGGAGGATGCGAACCTGTGTCGAAGTGCTTCAGTGGATGAAGTTGCAGGAGCGGGCAGACCGGCGGGTTTGGGCGCAGCTAAGGCAGCAGGAGCCAACAGAGGCGGTACGTAGCAACAGCAGCACCCCCAGGGACTAACACAGAATCTCTGGTACAGTACTCTACTCGTACACTTCTCTTGCCTTCCCTACTCGCGTCTTGATTTTTCTTATTTCCTCTCTCCTCTCTTTGGCTGGGAATCCAAACACCTATGCGTGGGCCTGACGTATGTTTTTCAACCGATCAGCGTTCGAGCATCCCTATCATACAAGCAATTAGATCAACTGAACTGCCCCCTCCCTTCGTTTTTTTCCTCTTTGATCTTTTCCAATCCACTCCCGTCCTCACTGCTCGTACACTCACAATTTAAGACTCTCCTCCCTTCTCCTTTATCACAAATAGTAATTGTCTATCCGGGCCAATGAATAAACCACCACTGTCGATAGCACGAGAGTTGTTGCTATGATCGGCGTGCGGAATATTGAAGCGGTTGGGATAGACGAGGCGTTATCCGTCCTACGTGGAACAAGGAGGATAACCTTTTTTTCTTTCAAAAAAAAAACCCCCCTCGATAGAACAACAATGTTCAAAAGCGGCGTTTCCGAGAGAATGTTTCTTATATCAGAGAGTGGGATGTCGTGGAATTGATAAAGTGAGGTAGCTAGACACTGATGGATCCGTCTTTTCTGTGGGGTGGGGATTTATGGATTTATTCTCTTAGAGAGAGAGGAATAGATGATATAGAGATCCGGGGGAAGCAACAGGGTCCCTTTAAGGATTAGGGGGGCTCTTCTCACTGAAGGGTAGGATGAAATGCTCCGGAGAGCCTAATCTTCTTTTTTTTGAAAAAAAAAAAAAAAAAATTATAGAGCACAGAATACCGGGAATGTCGTATCACCATCTTTCCCCATAGTCAAGCCTCACTCGTCCAGGACCCGCGAAATAGGGTAAACGTCCATCACGGGTTTAGTTTAGACTACGACTTATGCAAAGGGGCGTCTCGAATCCGCAAATGCAGAAGAGTGAATACGGATGAAACACATTTCCGATAATCCCATCACAACATTAGGCTTCTTTCTATCATGAAGAAAAAAAAAAAAAAAAAAAAAGCTGGCCAACGCCCCACGGACAAAACAGAAAGAGGAAAAAGTAAAGTTAAAGGAAAGAAAGAGGGAAAACAGGATAAAAATTAAAAAAGAGGTCCTGTTGCACCTTACTTCTCCGTAAAATTTAGTAGAAAGCGATAAAGAAGGAATCAAACCAATGGACCGAGTAGTGAACTTAGTGTTAGGATATCAATCAACATCCGCCAATGCAAAATAATATGCAGAACTACGTATGCCAATGCATTTCGCGCGCAGGGCTCATGGGAGAGAAAAATTATTCAATCCCGTACCAACGAACCAGGCTCAGCGGCGGGATCAAGGGATTCGTCCAACCACTAGTAATAGTTCTACAACTAAGATTCCTCGGCCAGTGAAAAAGGAATCCCATCTAACGGGTGATGGTACTTTAGCTACTTCACAGAAATATCATTTACCCAAAGAAGTTCCCTGCCCAACCACGTCCCTGTGTCATGGTTTGCCCAATTAGAGGGCAAGTTCAGGATGGAAAACCTGCTTTTTTTCTTCTTCAAATGCAGCTTATCGAGGTAACCAAAATCTATACGAGTGTAAAATTGCCGAGAGAAAGCCCACAACGCATCCCTGAGACCCTCAAGAAATCAAGGTTTGGCACCTAGGATTCCTTTTTTAGAGCTGGAGCTGGCAGCCACCGGATACCGCACAGTTCTCAAGCGACAAATATGCAGGGGAAGGGTAGAAACAACAGCTCCCTTGCTGTGATGCCGCTTTCCCATCGAAAGATACCAGTATGTACCCCTCTATTGAGCCGTTTAATCGTGCGGAAAGGAGGAATGGATGGATGATGGTGTAATTTTTAGAAATCTGATGCAGAGGTAGACGCCGCTGGAGGTGTCACCAAAGCTTTCCCTCAACGCATTATTTAGACTTTGCAATAAGTTAACCCTCAGCACCCGAGAACCCAAGACTCCGGTTCCAAGCATTCAAGTCCGTCTCGATGCGTCATTTCCACTACCGGTATGATATACTCAGGTATAATAAGTTTCGGGAACTTTGACGACTCCAACAGCAACCCCTCCCTTCCTTCCCCGTCCTTGATTTATTCCCCAATCCGGGATGCAGTGAACCGTACTCGTACGCCCCATGTCACCCATCTCTTGGCCATCCAATTGGACTTCCACGGATATGCTTGTCCCATCGTTTCCACAACTGAATGTTCTTGCATCGAAAGCACGCTCATTGCTCTTGAAACACTTCTGCCTAAGTTTCTGCAAATCAATTTGCCCCTTCACCGCCGGCATTTATTCTGTCCCGCTACACCTCACTACCGTAGTCGCTCGTGATGGTTTCGACGAAATGTCTATCGCAGATAACAGAGCATTAGCCCCAACAGTTATGTAGTACAGAACGAGCCCTACTGCAATGCTCACAAGGATGGTCCCAGAACTCAATTCACAACTCACACAACTCACCACTGCCACGCAGCCTCACTCGTTCTCGTTTTGATTGAGGAGAGCAAATTTCACTGTAGCTCCCCTCCGAAGCCTTAGATTTGGCATGTCTGTCCTAGCCTCGAAATTCTGGAACAACTCATTGATCAACAACTTGCTTCCCAATTGATGATGCAGATCAGAAAAGTTCCCCTATTATAACGACTCCTCGGATTAACGGCCGGAGGAGGCGGGTTCGAAACCCTATCTTTCTCTCCAATGGGAAGCCGAGGCTGTTACTGGTATAATACACCAGTCAGTGGTCTAGTGATATTAAAATGAAATGAATGACGCTGTAACTTACAGCGATGCGGAGTACCATCAGTAGAAAACGAGGCGGTAAGCCTTGATTGGAAACGCTAGTTGAAGCCTCGGGTTGCGCAATCAGTCCTGCTTAGGTCAGACCTTGTGGAGAAGTTCCGTTGCAGATCGCTGCTCCAACGATATAATGCTTCTAGCCTTAATCAGGAGGCAGCGAGATGAGAGGCATCGAATGACACTAGAGCTGCGCGTGATACAGTAGTGTAAACCAACACATGGGACTGTACTGGTACCGTATCCGAGTGTTGAATGCGCGGTACAGCTGAATCGGGCTTCTTCTGCGATACATATTGAACTTATATTATACTTCAACTCCGATGTGCGCCCGATGATGAGTTCCCGCTCATCCTCAAACAATGTCATGTAGCCGAGGGATGAAATTGTAGGGCTCGGGTTTGCGGGATCGAGGCGGATGGTATGATATGAATATGGGTGACAGTGACTCCGAGGTTGATCCACTTGATCATTAGTACTTGGGTTTCCTCAAGCTGCGCATATTGCATATGGCCGCCCACACGCCCTGCCGTTGTCCTTTTGACCCTTATCTCTACATGTTCTGTCTCTAGCCCTGGGTGAGGCGCCCTAGTGACATGATGGCAAGAGGAAGTGTTTGCGAAGGTTTTTGTGCTCCACCAAGATGGCCGTCAAGATGAAACTCCACCGGCGTGCGGCCAGTACGGGAGATCACCGCCATGTGTTTCCCTTTACAGCGAGAGTAACGTTCAACAGACCATGATTCTCAATAGCGCTCTGTGCGCGTTCGTGGTGGACGGTGATACAATACTAGGACAAATATTTTCGCCCGATACCCTTTTTACACCAAAGGGGCCATCTTCACCACTCTCTCTCCTCGCCCAATGTTTGTGGGAATCAATGGAAACTTGTCCACCCATTAAAAAAGCGATAGATAACATGAAGAACATTACAGAGCACTTAAATATTATAAAGTGATGGAGAAAAGGTTGTTTAAGTATCTGGTACTAGTTGCCATGTACCCTTTTGTATGGGGCCCCATACAAAAATTGAGGTCAATTTCACATTGGTCGATGCAATCATGAACAATGGAGACAATTTTGATCCCTTGCACTTGTACATATAGAGGTGGGAATAGATAGTCATTCCCTGGCTTATGAAACAATTTGAGGTGTTTTCATATATGCAGCATTAAGAATTGTCCACTTGAAAATGTCTATTTTTAGTGTAAAAGGGCATCGGGTGAAATAATCAAAATTTATTCTGCCCCCGCCAGGAAGCATTCCAACTAGACGAAAAGATTTGTCCCCGTACAGTACAGTACGAGTACTTTTTAGTTCAAGCCTCTTCGGGAAAACCGGATCCGTCATGCTTGACAATCAACTATTCACAAAGCAGTTATACTATCACCGGACACTAATCACGGAGATCAGACACAACTCTGAGAATAACCGCAGACTTCAACCTTCACACACCATCCCTCAAGAACATCGGCGGATTGACACTGGTATGTTTCCGCTCCTTTCTTTGGAGAAAACTATATATCTCAGCATCCTTAGAATTACCAAGCGGACCGCCGATCCGTCTACCGAGTGCATTCCGCCAGGGCAATCTAAACGGGGACAAATATAGTACGCCAGATACCGATGGCCGTATCGAGCCCACTACCATATTTAAATCTGGACCTCAACCCCCCCCCCCCCATCCACCAGTAAAACCTCGATGGGTACGTAGGGCCCGCTCATTTGGCCCGGCTACTATACTTGGAAACGAGCACCAAGATCCACCTCAGTGGAATGAAATAATACCGGTATTTTCCAGTTGAGCGCATTTCGTGGGCTCTTTCCTGCAGGGCCTCGTTCCACAAACGTGAAACGTCCTGGTCGTGGAATAACAGGTTTCGACGCCGAGATATCATAACCTTCCGGGATTCAGACCGGTAATATTTGCATTTCAGGGCATGCGCTCGGCGCTTCCGAGATATTCCCCAGCGTGTCTCAGTCGCTTATCGACCGCTGGGTTTTGATGCGATAAGATATGCCCCTCACACGTGACCTCGTCGGAGTCGTCGCCACATTTGCATCCCCGCTAATAACTTTCGCGGAAACATGGAAAAGCTCCTTTTTTGAAGGAGGGAAAAGAAAAAAAAGAAAAAAGAAAATAGGTGTCGAATTATCCGGCGCTGGGAATCCAATAGCACACGTAGCACATTCGCCACTCGGCTCTCTGCGGACTTTCCGTCTTAGTCTATCACTTTAGGGTAAGTTGCGAATAAGAAGAAAAATACGGTCAATCCTACCAAGAGAGGCAACTCCAACGACCTAGCGTGAAGTCCGATTACCAGTATTCCAGTTTCACGGGCTCGTGATGGAATTTTCCGCATTCTTTGCTTTTGACTCGTGCATAGGGGACTCTGGCTCAAAGAACGAACCTACCGGTAGCTAAGTTACTTGTAATTACAAGTACTGCGGTATCACTCGAGTAGACTATTTCAGTACCGGCAAATTCCGTTGTGGGGGAAATTAGATAATGATTCCCGAGCTACCCATGTGATACGACCACAATCTCCAGAGTCAAAGTTCATCCTCTCCACCAACTCGCACGCCCATAATTTACCGGTATTTGCGCCTACTGCGGTCCCAGCACCTCAACAAGACGAATGCCACTCCCAGCTTACGCGTCAACCTATCAAACCCACTGCAGCACCTGCACGTACTCCGTTGACTACCAAAAATCGGACTCTCGCCACTCGAACTGCTGCGGAAGGATAGTCTGTGGCGACTGCATAGCTGTTTCCACCCCCCCCCTTTACGATATCTCGAAATGCAGTGCCTTACCGTTATCCTTAGAAAAACCCCCGATTCGGAATCTACTGCCCGTTCTGCCAATCGCCCTGCTCCGAACGGGATGGCGGTGGGGGAGGCGAAGCGGAGCGGGAAACCCCATTCCGGCCGCTGCCCCCCGCATACGCTCCGGCAGCCCCGAGTCCCCCTCCGCCATCGTACTCCACGAGCGGTGGGGTAATCCACTACATCCGCGCGACGGATACGCTCCCGACCATAGCTCTCCGATACGACCTCCCCCTTTCGCTATTGCGCTCGCACAACCACATATTCTCCGACCACCTCCTGCACGGCCGGCGGAGCGTGGATATTCCCTCGCCGCCATACATTGGACCCTCGCTGTCCCCGGCGCCGGAAGACTTGGAAGGGGAAGTTCGCAAGGCCGCCGCCAAGCGGTTCCAGTTGAAGACCAAGTGTCTCGATCCGGACGTTGCGCACGTGTACCTCCGCGAAGCCGGGTGGGACGAGGAACTCGCCGCGAAGAATTGGGAGATGGGCGAGAAGTGGGTTAGGGATAACCCCATGCTTGAAAGGAGCATAGGGAAGGGCAAGGGCAAGGAGGTCGTGTCGGGAAAGAAGGGTGGCGGGAGCAAATGGGGCTTGAGAGGGTTCGGGTACTGATCGGCATGGTAGCGTAGGGCTATGGTAGGATTACGATGCGATATATACCTCTACCGGTATCACATTTTAATGAAACCATCATTCGTACTTTCCTATTGGAGGAGTATATAAGTGCTAGATGTGATCTTTTCGTTTTGCTATGATATGTATCATAACACAACTCGATACAATAGCCTTTTGTTAAATTTTTCATCAATCTGAATTTAATTATGCACCACCGACCTATTCACTGCTTCCTCCTCTACGAGGCGAATGAGACGATCCAAGTCTGAATCCTGTCATATGCTCCGTCACACTCACTCACTCACCATTATGCCCCAATAGACCTATAGTATAAATGCCGCAAGCCCCGTGGCGGTGACGCGAAAGCCCCACCGCATGCACGCACCCAATGCCGTAAGTTAGACAAACCGCTCGGCACCAACGGTGCTAGGGATAAAAGCGCTCTCAGCGTCAGGTTATTTTTCTCCACATTCTACGAATTGAAGGTACGGGACGGACAGTGAGTGATGTGTTGTGGGATTCCCCGCTGCTGGGGCGGTGGTGAGTGATGGTGCGGGATGAAAGTTGGAGGATCCGGTATGGTACGGCCCGGTGTTGGGCGTGAGGGGTTAGTTAATTTATGGCGGGTGAGGGGGCCGGCTTTCTTCTGTTGCGGGGGTTACGGGGCGGGAAAACTTAAGGACGGACTCGTGCGACGGGTTGATCGGTAGTTAATAGGGTGTTGATGATGGGGGTTGCGGGTTGGTGCAGGGTTTATTCATGGAGTGTGGGTTAGTGCAACTAGGGTAGCCTATGGAGCGGCGACGTCTGTATGGTAGGTGGTTGAAGCTTGGTCGGTGGGGATTTGTGATACGAGTATGGTACAGTACAATGACAATCTAAGGGCCTGTTTGGATGCCCAGCTATTGATATCTATGAGATCCCGAATCCGTGAATTGCAGAACAGAAACTGAGAGATTCGAATCTCTGAGATTTCCAGTGGTGCCGAATTGAAAAAAAAACAACACTAGTGGAAACTTTGTATATAGAAGGCTTAAATCTGAATGTGTTGCGCGCAACAGGAGACTTAAATCAAGGTGAAAGTAACGGTGTTGCACCCCCTTCAATGCAGCCTCCGGAAGTTTTAACTCAGGAGGTACATAAAGCTTGAACCTCAGAGGTTGCAGGGATGCAACAGAGATTACAATCTCAAAAAAAAAAAAGGACATCCAAACACGCCAAATATTGAGATTCTCAAGAATTGCCAAGAAACTCAGTATTGTGCTGTAACCGCCAAGAATCTCTAGAATATCGTGAACATCCAAACGGGCCCTAAGAGCGGTATATCGGTGAGCCTAGTCTAGTCTAGGATGGCCCAGTAAAGGCGTCCCGTGAATAGTTCGGGGAGATGCGGTGCGGTAATGCGGGACATCCACCCCCTCTCTGGTCATCGCCCGACAAGCCCAACAACAGCACTCCGAGTGCCCCCGCCTAAATGGCGCGATAGAGAAATGTGCTATACAATCCAAACGGCATCTCAGCTTCCTAACTAATAATTGCCGTCCCCTTGACCCTCCCCTTCTCCCCCGCCTCCATCCTAGCACTCCTGCTCCCAAACTGCACAGCCCTTTTCTTCTCCCCCGCCACCTCCCGCATCCCTAGCGCCCTCGCCAAAAGCCTAAGTACCCTCTTCCCCTCCATAACCTCCTCTTCATTACCCCCACACTTCCCGATAACCCCAGTGCCTAGGCA
>QLOI01001029.1:0-12341 GCA_003313605.1 Tuber umbilicatum
GGCGGGCATCCTACGAGGCGGGGGTCCCACGGGCTGGGTTCGTCCAATTATCTTACCGAGATCGCGCGCCAAATACAGCACCGCACTCCACTCGCCGGGATTTCCCGGCGGGCCCTTGGGATCGGGTGAGGGGAAGGTGGGGACATCTTCCCCGCCTGAATGGTGCTCGTAGAGTAGAGGTGGAACCGGCTCGATAGGGAGGGGGGACTTCCTTGCTTGGAATGGTACTGTATCGGGCGGGGATCGATTGGTTCTCGGACCTCTTGAGTGGTGCGTTGGTGGATACCGTGCTCGAGTGTCCCGCTGGTGCGTGGGTGGATTTGGATTCGGATTTGCCGTTTTCGGCGGGCTGACGGGTTGTGTTATCGCTCACTAGTGTGGGGTGAGTGGATGCGCTCTTTGGACGGGTACTGTGCCCGACATCTTGTTGGAATTTGGCTTCCTAATGCAGGAGAGGAATCTTTTGTTATGAGAAGGACAAAGGTTCAACAAGGAAAGACTTGGGGGATATGAGCAACAAAGGAAAACTGTGGAAGTGTAAATGGGAAGACAATGGAGAACACAAGCTGAGAGTGTATATAGTATAAGGATGTAAGAACAGAAGGTGGGAGATGAAATCAAGCATTTCTCTCTCCTACGAAATACCGGTATCTCTATATTACAACACATCTCACGATAGATATCGGCGAGTGATGCTTCGTGATTCATAGGCTACTTTACCGCCCTTCCTAAAGAGAGCGCTCTTTACTGTACTGCACACATAATGGCAAAGAATAACATGACGTTTATTACTAAATCTACCTAGCTACTCCCCCCCCCCTGTCCGCCGCAGCCCACTTTTCCCGCCTCTTCTCTTCAACAGAGAAAAACCTTATAAAATGATACCAGGAACGTACTGTAACCAACCATACACACATCCAGCTAATGATACACCATTACAAAAGCTAAAAATCAGGGAGAAGGAAAGGGTGGGGTAAAAATCCGGATAACGTGACAGACTACAAGGGAAAAAAAGAAAAGAAAAAAACCTACTCCAAATATCACCCAGCCAACCAACCAACTTAAGGAAAACGCAAACGAAAACGGTAGCAATAGGAGCACAAAAGAAATTAAAATAAAAGAGAAGGGGAAGAAGGGGTGAAAAGGAAAAAATAATAATACATGCGGCGAACAAGGCGCCGCTCGACTTATCGTCACATCATCCACTCGTAGACACCGCTTACTTACATAGGTACAAATCAAAGGAAATGGATAATGGATAGGAGAACACAAGCCGAAACAAAATAATAATAAACAACCGTTATACACCATCCCAACCATCTACTCCCCAATACCCGTAGCCACAGCCTTTGATACATCGTCAATAAACGACGAAAAGTCCACCCTGCCACCACTCGTCGTAGAAGGCGTGGGTACAACACTACTACTCTCACTCCTCTGCCCTCCATCCCCATCCCCATCCCTAGCACCAGTACCCTCGTCCTGCCCCGCCCCTCGCTCCTCAACCCCGCGAATATCCTCAAAGATGTCAAGTCCACAGGTCATGTTACCCATGTCCGGCGTCGACGGCAAGAACTCACTCCAGAGAGCATTGTTTACAGTGTCATTGTCCACCACGCCATCCAAGTTAAACAGCGGTGGAGAGCTAGGCATGGTCATGTCCGTGCCGAATATATCGTCGCCAAAATTGAAGGCTGAGTCAGGGAGGTGGTGCTGGTTTGGCGAAGTGCCGAGGATATCTGTAGACATTTCTTCAAGGTTCCTCGAAGCAGTGTCGATATCTGCACCCTCCAAAAGCTTCTCCAGGAAGGCCGATGTTGGTGAGAGGTTTCGACGCTGTGGAGAGGAGAGGTAGCGGCGCCCAGGTGAGAATCCGCTCGCTCCCTTTTTGGCGGAGGAGAATATGGAGGCGTTCCAGGGGCTAGGCGAGCCAAGGTTTGTTCTGCTACCGGTTCGGATGGGTGTTCGGGGGTATAGAGGGACTACTTTTCGTTTCTGAGGGGTTGTCGGTTTGTTGAGCGCAGTGATGTCTGAAGGGGCCGGTGGCTCTAAGCTTTCTGGAGCACGATTCTCCTTCCCGACGTCTCCTGCTGCAGTCACCCCTTGGAGGGATTTACTTGTCAGGTCGTCGTCACTAGGACCCTGAGGTCGCGGATTTGTAGCGCCATTGACATTAGGCTTCGTGAATAATAGCCGTCTTGGTGATTTTGACTTCGACTCAAGGCCATCCAAATCAATAGGACTATCTACAGTGCCGGGCTTGATGGGACTAGACTGAACAGCACGCTTCGCAGCTTCAGAAGCAGCTTCCCATTCCGGATTACTCCCCTTCGTAGATCTCGTCCCCCGAGGAGTCATTGCAAGAGCCTTCCGGGCGGTTGCCGGCGCATGTCGGGGCGTTTCCTCCTCATCTAGCACCACAATTGGTCCAGTGAGAGGTCCCGGTAGTTGCGCTGCAGTCGGTTGTTGAGCCTCCTTAGGCATCTGCTTAGTTGTCGCTGGCTGCTTGCGTTTTCTCACTCGAGATTTCTTAACTGGTGCCGAGGGCTCCTCCTTCTTTCCATCCCAGTAGTCCTGCGGACGCATAGTCTTATGTGAAGCATGCCAGAGTCCACAAGGGTTGCAAAGTAATATCTCCTTCTCCCCCTTCTCAGCCTTTACGTCCTTATCCTTGGTATCCTCATCATTATCATCCCTTGCAATCATAACCTTTCTCCACGTAGGCGTTTCAATCGCCCCACAATTCATACAAAAGTTCGGCATTTTCCCTTGAGTTACCGCCTGAACCAATTGCATTTCAATCCTCTCCTTGACGTGAGCAGCTGTACGAGGCTTAGGTTGTGGTCGTTCGCTCTTTGATCTCTTGACAAGCTCCCTCTCTTCTCCCAATTCGCTGGATGCTGCCGCATCAGACATCAATCGCTTGGGTTTTCGAGGATATTTTCTCTTTTGTGATTTGGGCTTTGCAATTACTCTTGTCGAGTCGGGCGAAGGAGCTGCACTCATGTTGACATTGTCGGGCAAAGAAACGGGCATGGGGATCTTTGGTAACTCCAGCATAGATGAAGTTATTGACTGATTATCCGCCAAGTTCCCCTCCTCCGGCGTCGCCTCCACCGTTGCTGCCGTCGGTTGTTCGGGACCTACAGGCGGAGGCTTAAGCTCTTCTTGCTCTTCGAAGAGAGCGTCCAACCGCCGCTCCAGATCATCCGGTGAGGGCACATCTGGACAAAGAGATGGTAGAACGGGGCTTGTAGGAGTGGGTGATATCTCATTTCTAGATGGCTCGATCTGAGTGGGTGGTGATGATCTCATTGTCCTGGAGTCTATAGTTTGGGGGGGCGAATTTGCATACTCCGGGGAAAATACAGCTGTTGGCATAGGCGTCACCGGGTTGTTGTTTGGCATTGACTGACAAAGTTCAGGGGGCGTCGGTGTAGGAGACGGCTGTGAAGGAGGGGGTGGAGGTGATAGATCTTCCTTCACTAGAGGGGTTGGAGGCAACGGAAGCATCTCTGGAATTGACTCGAGAGAAGCTCCGGGTGCTATCGTAGCGGCTACCTTCTTCCTCCGATTACCATTATTAGGTTTCCTTACTCTGGCCGACCCCGTCTTAGCCTTCTTCTGTGGAGGTTCACCACCCTCCTCCCCAGAAGTAGGGTTGAAATCTCCCATGCCTGGTGGCGGTGGTTGGAGAGCGGCGCCTTTGTGGGAAACCTTAGATGTAGCTGACGTTAAGCTTCCAGGAGGGGCCAATATATGTGGATTTGCATTAAGATAATTCGTCCAAGCAGATGCATCAAAACCACCAGGTATCACCTTCGAGAGGGCGTTGTATGCATGCACTGATTCGACAAATTGTGCTTGCGTGAACGTGTTGACCGGCGTAAGCTTTAGTTTGACGTTCAAGGTCTCCTTGACTCCATCATTGCTGAAAAACCCAAAGCTGTTCGACACAACACGTCCCGTGATCATGGATGCATTCGTCGAGGGATTATTCGAATTGACAGTCGCCATCGCCCACGAAAGCATGCCACAACCAACCAACGGGACCCCAACCTCGGAATAATCGTACGCGTAGACCGAGTAATCCTGCCCAAGAGTTGCTACAAGTTCAGGACTGAACAGAAGGGGGGAAGCCAAGTTCCCGCAAATCAGCCACTCCAATCCCCACATAGATGTAATGATCCTAACCTCGCAGAAATCATGCTCAATATGCAAGTCTTGAACTCCACAGCTCCGACCACCGTGTCCTTATCCAGCTCAACCACCCTAGTTGTAATCAAATGCGGCCATCTCGCGAGACAGTTTGATTTATTCTTGTCGTCGAAGGCATAGGATACTTTCACTGTGAGTAGTCAGCATCTTTGGCCCCCTTTGGTACTGCCTATCTGGCGATGCGCCGGGACGCGTACATCTCATACAACGTGACGATGATTGCCCAACATTGTCACCCTGAAAACCAACTGAAGATCCAGGCGGTGTAGGCCCCATGACTGATGTCATTTAAAATCCCCAGCCGGCGAAAGAGTGCTGCCAGGAGTTGGGTTTTGTGTGGGGCGCGCCCTATTTCGTTGAGCAGATTCACCGTGTGAAGTGTTGAGCCAAGATAACGATGGTCCCAGCCGCAGAGCGCGTAAAGATGAGGGGAAACCACGAACGATGAAAAAGAACAGAGAGATTGTCTAGGAGTATAGTTCTAAGGGAACGATCTATTAAAGGTAAGACTATGGAAAGGTTGTGAGGGAAGGAGCTCTGTAGGGTGTGGAGTAGTGGAGAAGGTGGCAGGAAAGGGCAGCAGGCGAGAGCAAGAGTGAGCATGAGAGAGTGTGCCGCCCCCTCTTGTCCCTCTCTCCCTATCCCTCTCCCCGACCACCGGAATGTAACGACGAAAAGGGTAAACTGGGCCAAAAGAGGAGGCTTGTGGCCCGACGCGCAGTTAGACTCGCTTGAGGAGGGAGTTCCCGTGGTTTTTGGTCCCTTGCGCGACGCGACGCGTTAGGACACGCACTTTGAACCTCCATTGAGACTGGTTTGCTCCACTTGACCCTCCATGATGCATGTCGCCATCTCCCCCACTGTGAATTGTGAACTAACTTACTGCGTGAAAATTTACCGTGAGTGAAAGCTATTGTATTGTATCAATCTTATTGTATCATAGCATAAAGGTGAATTCGTTGACTGCCTTCCTAGGTCTCCCTTATTTGTAAACCCCCAGGAGTCTAGCAGCGAAATGCCCTCTAGGAGAGGAAAGTAGGCTGACGAGGAATTCTCTCCCATCCCGCGTGCCATCTATTGTACGAGTACTGTACATCTCTGAAGGGTGGGTCGTATCATATGTCGTGATACTTACCATCCCCCTTCCTGAAATGCGCGTGCTTCCCCCCCTCGCTCCAGCAACCAAACGACCCTCCCTCCCACGACGGGTATCATAGAAAGAAAAGAAAGGAAAAAAAAAAAAGGAACAAGAAAATCAATCAATCTCGAGCAAACCGCCATTCAATCCCTCCTCCTTCCCGAGCCCCTTAACCCTCTCAACCTCCCTCCCTTCAATCCCAACAATCTTCACTCCCGCAGCAACCATCTCTTCCTCAGCCTTATCCCACCCAGTCCCCGGCACGACCGCCCTCGTCCCCTCACGCACAACAAACGTCCTATACCCAAACCTAGCCGCATCGATGGCACTCGCCCTGACACAGAAATCTTGTGCAAGCCCAACGACAAACACATGCGTAATGCCCCTCTCATGCAGCATCATGGGCAAGCCCGAAGTAGACACACTCGTAGACTCCGGCGTGAACGGCGGCAAGTGGAATGGATCCGTGAACGCAGAGTACATCTCCACCCGGGCGTCCCGGCCCTTTTCCACCACCGCGTGGATGCGGGAGATGTCTATCTCCGGGACCAACTTCGCCCCGGGGGTGTCCTGCACGCAGTGATCTGGCCACAAGAGCGTCGTGTAGTGCCTGCCCGAACCATCGGGGTGGAAAACCGTAGTATTCGATACGAACGGAACGTTATCGGGCGGTGGATGGTTCGAAGCGAAGGAGACATGATCCCTCGGATGCCAATCCTTCGTAGCAACCTTCAACGCGAACGGTAGGGCCAACAGTGCGTTCACGATGCCTGCAATGTCCCGACCATTTTGCACGGCCAATGATCCATCCTAACATCACCCCCGGAATCAGCCCTAGCGCCACTGGAAACAAGCAAAAAAAAAAAAAAAAATGAGCGGACAAACCGGCGGACAAAAATCCTCCTGGAAATCGACTACCAAAAGCGCCGGCACAAAATCCTCTCCGATCCGAGAACCCATTTCGAGTGAAGCAGAGCTTTTCTGGGAGTCGATTTTGCTTATTGAGAGTAAAATTGAAGTTGGTCAAGGGTGACACCATTCCCCTAGAGGACTAGCTTGGAAAGCTGAGTCGTTTCTACCGTGTGAGGGTTTTGCGCAGACAGACCTGGGTGGTATTAACATAAGTTAATGATAGCAATTACAATATAATTTCAGAATTTGCCACTGAAAGAACCGAGTTCAAGAAGCTCCCATCCAACTCTGACTGTGCAAACTCATTTTGCTCAGGTACGGTATCGCTCAAATGGGGAAGCTCCCGAACCGTGCTGACCTTAAAAAAAAACCTCCTCCAAACAAGCCAAATATACAAGATAAACTAACGCAAGCAAATACTTCCAACGCCCCAGATACGATTCATCGACCGAAAGGGACGTTCCCCTCGCTTAATACCCGTATTAGAGATCCCTTATCTACAAGTACTCGTACTCGAGGAATGACAACCACGTCAAGATAATTTAAGCTCCTCCCCAACACGGACCGTTTCAGCCTCGCTCGCTCAAGCGCAGCCAAGACTCTTCCGATTAGAGGGCTTTAGACAAATCGTGCAGTACTATACGGTAGTAGGTTCGGCGGCGTGTGGGTATGAGAACGAATTTGGCAGAAGGATCAGGCTGGTTCGGGAGTTTATCGTATCATATCATACTCGGTAATTATTCTAATTCGCTACTAAGTGAGTGTGACGATTATTGGGGCGGTAGGCAGGGGGTGAAACATGATACGGTATGGCTACGAGCGTTGTGAATATGGATGAGATATGATATACCCGAAACTCGCTCACGTACGGTACTCGTACTTGTGGCTCCTGATACTTATTACAGTTTCCGTTCCCTGGGGATTCGCATCTGGCTTTCGGGATCCTCAGAGCATTCAATAAACCTACTATTCTTTTCAATACTTTTACCATCCCCTTACCCATGTCTACTCCCACGGGCATCTCGTCTTCATCTATTTTACCTCGAAAACCATAGCCAATCAATTTAGCTAGCAGTACTTCATAGTCCAGGTATCCCGCATCACTAAACATCCCCAACAAATCAAACCGCCTCGGCTAGCCCCTCCATAAGGACCGCGATCCCAACAGCACCCGGGTCCGGGGTATCCCCCACCTCACCCACATAGACGCTCCTTCCAAGCGACGCCTTCATCCCCCTCGTGCTCTCCGCACCCTCCCTCGCAGCCTTCGCAGCCTTGCCAACGTCCCCGTCCTCCGCCAATGAAATAATGCACGGCTGTAGTGCATCCACCAACGTCCTGTCCCCGGGCTGCGCAGGGGTGTACTTTCTCAATGAGACCAGCGCCGTCATAGCCGCTTTGGCCCATATCCCCAAGTTCACATCGCCCTCCCCAGCCTCACGGAGGGCTTTAGCAAGGGAGTTTAGGAAGATGCTGCCATTTTTTTATTAGCTCTTCGAGTGATAATTGGTGACGGATACAGGGCTTACGAGTATAGGGCGCCGGAAGTTCCGTCCATGTTTGCCTCTACTACTTCTGCCAATGTGCTGATGGTAACTACGGCGTCTGGGTTGATCTTGTTGGCACTGATTAGCTGAAGGATGGCTTCGGCGCCCTTTTTCAATGCGGAACCGCAGTCGCCGTCACCGACTAGTTCGTCGTAGCGGGTGAGCTCCGGCTCTGCTTTTATAAGGGTTTCGAGGGCGCTGGAGAGGGCGTGGCAAAACTGGTTGACGTTCACTGGGAGAGGGGGGGTCGGATTAGAGTTTGGCCAGGATATGGGGGGGGTTGGGACATGGATTGCTTGCGTTTCAGTCCCGAGGGTGGAATTGATTCTCCCTTTGCATCGCTCTCCGAGCTTTGAGTTTGCCTGCCGCTATTGGCCCAAGTTTCCTGCTTGACTGGGGCGGACCACCCGAGAGATTCGTGGGGTGCGTCGAGGAGGTCTAGCATGGACTTGGCTTTACCAAGGCCTGTGTCGACAAGTCTGAGCAAGCTGATACTAAAACCATTTCCATTAAGGGAGGTCATGAAAGTGCCGGAAAAGACCCTCTTTGGCTTGATAGAGTAGGTTGAGTCTAAGAAATCATGTCAGTATACAGTTTCTAGCGTGCCGTGCCCAGAATCAACGCACCAAGCTGGATTGCGACTTCTGTAGTAATTGCTCCCATCTCTAGGGGGCTTACACCGCCAAGATTGTTGAGCATAAGGACCCAGCCTTCAACCTTCTCCACGTCTTCAAGGTAATTCCTATCCTTATCCTCTTTACTCAAGAGTTGGCCCAAGAGTATGCTAACTAGCTCTGGAAGCTCGGGAATCTTCACCCTCTTATACCCCTGCTCATTATGAATTCCCATACCGATCTCTATCTCATCCGGCTTGAGTGACTCCTCCTCACTCCCGTCGGAAGTTATCGCTCGGCCAGGCACATGCACGTGAGCGAGTGACGAACCTACAGACACAAGATTAGCTGCAACAAGTGAAGCCAAAGCCGAAGCTTCCTTCAATGAAGAAGCTCCCGCCGTGGAGGCAGCCAATGCTCCAACAATCTTATGAACAAGAACAGTTCCCGCAATTCCGCGTCTACCGACTTTCCCGTTCTTCTCCCGGCCGACGCCGACGTCGTCGGCAACCGCCACCATGTCTACATCTATACCAGCGGCCTTCGCTTTCTCGCTGGCGAGACCAAAGTGTAGGATGTCCCCGGTGTAATTCATCACGATTAGGAGGACGCCGGAGTTTGGGTCCACCCTGCGAGTGATGCAGTTGTAGATCTGTTTCACTGACGGCGAAGCAAAAATTGAGCCGGAAACGGCAGCTCGGAGGACGCCATCTCCGACGAAACTGATGACAGGATTGTCGAGGAGACGTCAGCAATTGAAAACTCAATCTTTCTCCAAATCAATGGAATTTTCGTGATTCGTCGGGCGGAATGGCTGGAAAGGTGCAAATTGTGGGAAGATGCAGAAAAACTTACGACACGAAGCTAGGTTCATGGCCTGCTCCTCCGCCCGAAACAATTGCTACTCGACCGGTGTGGGATTTCGGGGAAGGCTCGCAATAGACGATTTTGTTCTCCTCATCGAGGGCCAAGGATGGATTCGTTAGTGGGGCTGAATGAAGGGCCGAATTCAAGAGATGGACAGGATCGTTGATGAAGTGCTTGTCTAATGCGGGAAAACTGTGTTAGCAGGGTCTGTTTTCCTCCATCGTGATTTTTTTTTTCCGTTTTAATTTTTGCTATATCGGGCGATTTTTTCTTTACCCCTTCTTTTCTAGGTTTGCAGGTCCTGTTCCGGTGACAGGCAAAAGGACTAACTTATGATATCAAACTGCCCCAATGAAGTGTGAGACTTACTAGACATGATTGATAACGAACGAACTTTTTTCCTCTATCGGTATGTGTTGTGAGGGGAGAGGCGCCTTTCGAACTTCAGGAAGTGATCCGAATCAAGTTCCGTCGAAATGTTTCGGCTGAAGATGCCGTGGAATCAGGTGTCTAATGGCTTCTTCAAACCTCTAGTTTCGGTCTCCGGATCAAGGCAAGGGACGAGGGTGGAAAAAAAAAAACAAGCCGTCGTTTAGCAGATGGAGATCCGCAAGAAAGGGAGTTTTGGCCAAAGTGCGGGGAAAGAAAGGGAGAAAGAAAAGCTGACTGATGTCATCCTGTCAAGTCTCGAAACGTAAGGGAAAAAGGGCTCGATTCGGATCAGTTTGCGGTTCTGTGATATTACTGGTGCTCGAGTACAGTCAAACCCCGCTGTCCCGGATCTCGATAATACGGATACCTCGCTGTCCCGTATGAAACACTGTGAATTCAAAAATTCTTTACTGCAAAACCAGACCCGTTGTCCCGGATTACTCGTTGAACCGGACAGATTCTGCGGATTTTGGCCATCCGGGATAGCGAGGTGCGACTGTATATGCAAAAAAAACGCCACACTTGGACCAACTTTTGATATTACGGTACTTGTATCATACTGCGGATCAGGACACACACCTGAGAGAGGAAGAAAGAGAGGAAAACGCACAAGCAGTTTTTTTTTTTCTTTTCCGCGGGAAGGGCAAAGGGCATGAGAAGCCCTGTTTTTCTTCTTTTTTTTCTTTTTTTCTTTGTCTTTTCTTTTCGTTTGATGTGCGGGGTGGAAAAAGGGGGTGGAAGGAGGGAAGGGAGGGGTGGGAAGTTGAAATAAAGTAATTCCGATATGACGTCAATTGATTCCAGGATGTGCCAGATTTTCACAAACCCGGGATTGCGGAGCGAGACATCTGAGAAAGCGTGTGCATGTGTTTTACCAAAGATGGCGGTACTCGAGTACAGTAATACTCGTAGGTGTGTCTCATGTCTCGACCTTTTTTACGACCTGTCGTGACACCGCGTTGATCATGACGCCTCCCACCCATCCATTCACCCCCGATGCGGGGTCCCTTGACTCTCTCTCTCTCCCTTCCGCCCTGCCCTACCCTACCCGTGCCCGAAGGGCGCATAACGTGCCGGTGAGTTTCCCACTGGCTCGAGCTGCGGGTGGGTGAGGGATTAGAGTACGGTGGGCCAGTACCGGTAACGATGGTCCGTAGCCAGCACTCGGGTATCGTAGTTTGGATTCGTGGACTGTTTGCGAATCCTCAGATAACCGGCCAATATCGTGGCGGGCTCTATTCGGTGTGGTGAGAGTTTAAAGTAAGGGGCCGGTGAAGGGGCCCTTTTTCTTCTTCTTCTTCTCCTCAGTAACGGGTATTATCGTAACTCTACGATACGATATATGATAATAGCTCACTGTTCACTCCCGTCTCCTGCCTGCCCTTCTTCCGTGCAGTCCGCACATAGCACCGCACAGCCGCGGTTCTTGAATATCATATCACTTCGCGTCGGCATCCCTTTCCTACGATGTGATAGGGGAATCTCGTGCAAGCTACAGTACCTGTATGAGTGCCGGACATGATCGATTAGCGGGGGAATTCGGCTGATGACCGACAATTATCACTCATATAATATCTCCGGCTCACCGCACGATAGGTATAATAGTCAAGTTTGCACTCGATACGACATGGCATCTTCATGGCGCCCCTACCCTTCGTGCGGTAACACGCTGTGTGTGCGTGCATGCAAACAGTTGGTCTCGGTCCGGACCTAGCCGTCTGATATTGTGCGTGATACCGGTACGAGGATATATTTTCTCCCCAGAGGACCCAAAGAGCGGGCAGGCGAGCAAACAGCTAGGAGTGAGACTATCGGGCGCATGATCCTGTCCCACCCTGCCGTGCAAACCTCCTTACGAGTTATGATGCATGATAGCCAACACCGCTCTCTGTCGTTCCCCACAAAGTATATAATCTTGCACCCCGTAACACCCAGACCGTAAGTGCGTAACCCATCACCAGCCACACCCACCATTCTCCAACCACCAGCCGTTGATACTGTATTACGAACCGGTGCTGGTGCATGATCATTGCAAAACTCCTAACTCCTCGTCTTGAGTGGTTTATTTGCAGCCGTTGGATCTTTGGGGATTTTCTCGTTATGATATACGTGATTGGCGGTGGAGGGAAGGTTAGAAGTACCCTATCATACCTATGGGGATCCCGGCCCGATGCGGCCTGAGGTAATTCTCGCCCCGTTTGCTCGAAGAACCCTTGGCGGGAAAGTGAACATTTTCATAATAATAATACTATCGTGATAGCTACCTGTTGGCCAGTGAATGCACGCGAACACAGTTCCTGGATTCCTTGTTTGGAACCTAGATTACGGCACCGTATTATGGATACCATCGGATACTGTACTACAAGTTGGAATCGGATCTGCACCGAATGACTTCATCCAGATCTTCCCCTCCAACTCTCCTCCCTGCCCTCCCCTGACCTAACCCCCCCTGATTTGGGAAAAAAGTAAAAATAAATGAAAATGAAAAAGCCAGAAAACCGTCCCAAGAAAACTCGTGACAGAAATCTACTGTACAGTATTATCAACACGTGACATTGAGACTTCACCCACAGAACTTCAGTCTGCACTCCACACTGCACCGCATTACCCCCC
>QLOI01001029.1:12489-26914 GCA_003313605.1 Tuber umbilicatum
GAATGGCCACCCTCTTCAAACGCCTCACCTCGGCCCCCTTCATCCGCGCGCAATTCGGAACTCTGGTCGGGGTGGGACAGACCTTCTTCTTCATCCACCTCTTCTGGGAACACTTCTACTGCGTCGGCGCCGCGACGGGCGCGAGCATGCTCCCGACGATAAACGTGGCCGGGGACTGGATCGTGATATCGAAGCTGTACTCCCGCGGCCGCGGCATCGGGGTGGGCGACATGGTCAGTTACGTGCGCCCGGTGGATGGGCCCGGGATGCACGTTAGCAAGAGGATCATAGGGATGCCGGGGGATTGGGTCGTCGTCGATCCCGAGAGGGGGGACGAGGTGATCAAGGTGAGTGCGGGCGGGGTAAGGGTTGGATCGGATTGGGTGGGGGGGCGTGATGGGTCCGTTTACATGATGTGCGTGTGTTAGGTCCCCCCGGGACATTGCTGGACCACCGGGGATAATTTGCCGTTCTCGAACGATTCCAGGCATTACGGCCCTGTGCCGCTTGCCTTGATCCGTGGGAAGGTTATCGCTAGGTTTAAGCCGATGCCAAAATTTTTCGGGAATGGCTTGAAGGATATCGAGGATTGATTGGTTTCGCTTTCTTGGGCGCTGGTATGGTGGGCTGGAATCTGGTGTGTGATATTGTAGATACCGTAGATGGAAGGTTCAGTGTCATTTTGGGGGGAAATACAGTAATGGCAATCATCTAAACTGTTATATACAAGCTCGCTTCTTCTGTGATGGTACCACATCCTTGATCCGTTTATACATGATATCCCAACCGGGCAGGTTATGTTTCTGCATGATTTCCTTGGTGTGGCCGTCCCACTCTACACGCCACATGAATGCTCCGATGGGATGCAGTTTATTTTTGTCTTGAAAGCCTCTCATGGTGAACTTGTCCCTATCGACCTTTCCTTCTAGGGCCGCTGTGTCCATCTTCTCGGGCTGCTTGAAGACTATCATGGCATAGCGGTGATATGGAGCTCCCTTCTGGGCATGGGGTGGGAGATATGGCGCAATTGTGTCCGCAGGTTTGGCCGAATATCCAACAGCGGTGGTTTGCATTGGGGATATGGGGATGTTGGAACTGGATGTGTTAGTATGCGTCTGATGACGGACGAAATGCTCACACTCACACAATCCAATGGCACCGGTATCTAAACCTGTCCGCCTTTGGATCCGGGACGTCTAGAAGGTTGTTAGCCCGGGTTGCACCAGTAATATGAGCCGGGGGAATGATAATACCAGGATCTACCACTACAATAGTACAAAGCATTTCTTCATTCTTAAAAGGAATGATTCTGACAGTGGGGCACTCCTCGACCATCAAAGAATCCAATATCAGCCCAGGTTGGACCTTTCTGCCTTTGAAATGCACCCGCACATCGGCAATGGGATTGATATTTGGGAGAACATCTGGAATAACATGCATGGTCTCGAGTCTTTGCATAAGGATCGGTCGGTTCCGCTGCCTCCATTTCTTGTTGAGAAGATGTAGGTATATCGGCTTGTTCATCCCAACTACATACACTATATTAGGACTCACACTTCAATAGAGAAGAAAACATCGTAACCTACTTTTCCCACAATCAAAATTATATTTTACCCGCGGGTTGTTTGCGTCAGAGTAGAGCTGCCATTTCTCGATTTGCTGCTTCATAGAGATGATTCGCCGATCTTTGTGCGTGAGCCCTTTATACTTGATTAATTTATTCATCGTTTCCCTCTCTTCGCTGATTCTTTTGAGCATTTCCTGTCGGTCCTTGTTGATTATATCCAAAGCGAGCTGGAATGTTTGGAACGGCATTCTCTCGATAGTCTTCATCCTAGGCCTGCCCCCATTGGTTCCTTCAGCGCTCTCTGCACCCTCGGCACCCTCGGGGCTGCCCTCGCCTACATTGACCCTGGTTCGGAGGCCCCGTAGGGCAATTGGTCGAATAACATTGAAATGGGTTGCGCCTAAGACTCTTATTGACGGGCTCGCCGATAATGTACAGGTAGACATCCTTCCAGTGGTTGTATCAGGGACCTTGCGACACTTGGCGGAGCTGTGGAGGGGTTGTTTTGTGGATCGGCTTGGAGATCAGACGAAGGAGATCCCGGAAAAAAAAAAAAAAAAAGGGTTCCATCGCAATTTTCGCTGATCAATCCATCTGCAAACCCCACCGCACCATTACCCCCGGTGACAGCAACAACCCAATGACCTCGAGAACGGCTTTCGCCAGGACCGGCCTGTTAGGCGGAAAGAGAGTTGGAGCTCTGGAGGATTTATTAAAGGTAGCTGTTCCTAGTCGCTAGAAAGGAAACCCCGCCATCTTAGCTCTAACAATCGGTAGCTGTCGCTAGTTCATGGATGTTCAAGGTTCATGGCCACTGAGGTGGAGGGTTCAGGTGTATCATCTACCTCTCCCTCTGTACGGGTTCTCCCCCCGGAGCCACCGGCGGAGATACCCTTCGCAATTAGGAAACGTGTGATTTCCCGGTAATCTCTTATCCCCTTACTAACGTCCATTAGCACCCACCGTCCTCGCTACTATCTATCGATTCCCTACACTTGAGCCTCTTTGTTTCCAATCCTTCCCTACAACCTTCCTGAATCTCCCAACACGCCGGGATATCTTACATAGAGCTATAACCTACGAAGGCGATGCTGCTCGTTCCGGAAACGCAAGCACAAAATGGCGCGGAGACGTACACGGTAGTGGACGCAAGATCCGTCCACAGAAAGGAACCGGTATGGCTCGCCTCGGAGATAGAAAATCACCCATGCTTCGAGGAGGAGGTGTAGCCCACGGCCCCAAACCTCGAGACTTTTCTACGGATCTGCCCAAGAAGATGTATAACTTGGCTTGGAGAACCGCATTCAGTTATCGGTATCGGCGTGGGCAGTTGATTGTTGTCGAGGATGCGCTCGAGATTCAAGCTAATGACCCGGGGTTGGCCAATTCGATTGTTAAAAAGAATGCGTGGGGCAATGAGAACTCAAGGACTTTGTTTATCGTGAATGAGAAGCGACCAAATTTCATGGGCGCTATGGAGGGATTGGGGTCTGAGGGATTGATGCTGACGAGGGAGGAGGTAGATGTCAAGGATCTTGTAAGTTCCTCCTATATGAATGCCTTCCGGTGCTCATTTGATCATGGGGGTGTTTCTCCGCACTATTACTGACGGTAGCATTGGGAAATAGCTAGAGATGGGAAGGATCGTGATTGAAAGGGAAGCATTGGAATGGTTCCAAAAGGAACGATCGTAAATGTGTAGCATAAATAAATATCATCATACGTATTTGTCCAAACCGATAATTCTGTTGGTTGTAAAATTTGCTCCCAATTTTGCGGCTAATATCATTGCTACCGTAAGAGTCCGTAAAATGTGAACTCGGTTCCTTGTGAATCAGTGTTGAGGTCTCATGCCCAAAATTGAAAGCAGCCGCAACCGCGCCAAAGCGAGGCCGAGGCAGATTTCTATTCCCGCTTCCTCTCCCGATACTCCAGAAAGAGAACACCCCTCCAGACTCCAGGTGCCTCACCCTATCCTCCCCGCACTCTCTTCTACCCATGGTGTTAAGGCCTTCACTCGGTACGAGAGTTGCCCTTGGTCTCTTCCACTCGAAACCAAGGACCATGCCTCTCCGCGCAAAGATCTTGAGACCTGGCTTTGTTTCTCAACAAAAGGTACCGTGAGACAAAACAGTACCAATGAGAATTTACGTGCCCTGATGGATTTCTAATCCGGTAATTCTAGATGTCTGCCTCTTCTCTAGTGATAAAGGAGCAAGAAGGGGATGCGCCCAACGACGTTCTTTTCAGTTCAACGTATGGAATTCGCACGATAGAACTTAATCGACCCGAGGTTTTGAACGCTCTGAATGGCTCAATGGCACGAAAGATTATTCCCCGGTTACGGGTACTTGCTCTCAATTCAGACCCGTGTCGAGGTGCCCGGAGCTGACGATCGATGGCAGGAATGGGAAAAATCGCAAATGGCAAACATAATAATCCTCAAGGGCGTCGGTATGGCCCTATGTTCTGGAGGGGATGTGGTGGCACTTGCGGAGCACATTAAGGACGAAGGACCGATGGGCGTTCAGAAGGCGGTAGAGTACTTTGAATTGGAATACAGGCTCGACCACCTCATTGCTACCTATACTAAGCCGTATGTTGCGTTCATGGACGGGGTTACAATGGGCGGAGGAGTCGGATTGAGCATTCATGCCCCGTTCCGAATCGCAACGGAGAATACTTTATTCGCTATGCCCGAGACAAGGATTGGGTTCTTCCCCGACGTCGGAGGCTCGTTCTTCTTGCCAAGACTTGATGGGGAGATCGGAACTTATCTTGCTTTGACGAGCGAGAAATTGAAAGGTGTTCAGGCTTTGTATGTCTCTTTCCACAATTCCTGATTCTGTGTCCCGTTCGTCCTTCAGCTTTTAGTTTCCTTCATATGCCAGTAGCGAGGGGAATCGCATCATTGACGGGGGCGTAGTTACACTGGTCTCGCGACTCACTACATTCACTCCACCAGCCTACCGGACCTGGAGGCGAGACTAGCGGAGCTTGTTTTTGGCGATTATCAACCCCTTGAAGAGCGCTGGAAAATTGTCGACAGCACAATTGAAGAGTTTGTCACTGGTTTGCCGGAAGATACACCCATTCGGCTGTCCGGTGAAACCAGGAGAGCAATCGACCGGTAAGGATTATCTGAAAAATGCCACCCTCTCTCTTCTTCCCATTATAGTACCGGTATGTCGCAACCCTATGGAACTAACTTCCGGCCCCGCCACAACCCTCCACAGATGCTTCAAGTTTAACACAATCGAAAGAATCCTTGAAGCGCTGACTCAAGAAGACTCCGATTGGGCCCGCGAGACGCTTCGGACAATCGAGTCCCGCTCCCCAACCTCGGTCCGCGTCACACTCCGCCAACTACGCGCGGGCAAGGAATGGACGATCTCGGAGACTTTCCAGCGAGAGCTACATATGGCAGTGAAATTCTTGGAAGGGAAGGACTTTGTGGAAGGCGTTGATGCACTACTCATCTCAAAGACGTTGGACCCAAAATGGGATCCCCCAACTCTAGAATCCTCCGACGAGAGCGTCACGGACCCTTACTTCACGGCTGGGAGGGAGGACAGACCCCGCTTGGAGCTCCTCCGCGATGAATCCGACGCCGGCTTCTTCGATTACAAACAGTACCCGCACGCGAAAATTGGCCTGCCGTCCGAGGCGGAGGTGCACCAATTGATTCGGGAGCGGAAGATGCTCCCAGGTGATATAATCCCATACCTTTTCGAGGACAGGAACGGCAAGATCGGCCTCGTGGAGAAGGTTAGGGATATCATTGACAGGAGGGTCGGTACCGGGGTTGATCGGGCGGTTTGGGAAGAATAATTGGCGGGGGGCGGATTTGGAATTGTTTCACTTGTTGTAAGTAGACGATCAACTTGGTGTAGTCTGTTTTTGCATAGGTGAAATTCTGTGGACACCGTGTCGTGTACTGTACTAGACTTGCCCCTATGACGAATGACCCTTGCACTGCGAGTACGACAAGTACGAGTACATGTACTGTACTGAGTACAGTACTCGAGGGTATGATATCGTGCGTACCACGCTAGTCCACCAAAGCCGGAAACATGTTCCAGATCTAGCCGCAGTGAAGTGCTCGTCCAAGCAGATGGCGCTATCACATCTATAAATTGACAACCTGATTGGTGCTACTCTGTTTGACATGACAGCCACGAAAGGAGAAAGCAGATAATTAGTGGGTATGACAAGGACTACCGTATTCATCCTCCACAGAAAAAAAAAAAAACAGGGTTATCCGGAATCAACCGCAAAACCAAGAATATTCCAGTCATGGCCCCCCAAGTACGAGTAGAAACCGGTTAATTACGAGCAGTAACCTCCGAACCGAATCACGTGCTATAAAACACAGGTTTTAAAAATTCCCCTCCCGATGAGACAACCGCGCCAAGGTTTACGGTACCTCGTACCGGTGGGGCACAACAAACACTTATTACTCGCCTTTCTTCTTCCAAGGTTTTTTTCCGACACAATCTTGGAAAAATACCCGTGGAAATGATGGGTCATTCCCAACGCGGAGGGATACTTGAAGCGCGAAAACCAAGTTATTTCGGGCCGCGCCAGACCCGCTTCGTGCAGTAAGTACGTGCGAGGGAGGGCCCTGGCCCCTATTTTCTCCTCCTCGTGACGCTCCTCGGAGTACGTGTGGACTACGGTAGTCCGCACGTTCTTGTGGAGGGGGGTTTTGTCACGCACTGCTGGGTGGGGAATAGGGGGGGTGATGCTTTTCCCGCGTGGTGGGGATTTGGAAGGACGCGTTATGGGACCCGGTGGGTTCCATGCGTCGTATCCGTCGGGGGCGGTTTTTCGTAGGATTGCATCCCCGGTAAATGGCCTTTTCGGTTCTCTATTTGTGTGCTGGGAGGTAGGGTCCAATGAATGCTTCGGGAATTGTGGCCTTGGGACTGGTGACCGATTGTATACTGTACGGGCTTCTAGACCTTTGAACCTTTCAATTCTGAACCCGGGGGTAGGGCTCTGATTTTGGAAAATACGGGTGAAAATGTGCAGAGTTTGGGGCTTCGGCTGATTTTTTTTGCCCATGTACAGTGACAACTATATTCACGAATCCCGGGGTTATCGTACCGGTATCACACGAGCAAATCACTTCCAGATTCCTATGGCAAGTCTCCCCAATCGCAAAAAAAAGTCCTTTTCATTTATTCGCTCCTAGCCCATCTGCTCTGGAGAGCAGCGCAGAGCAATGTAGAGCAAGCGGGCAAGCTGCATACCATGACAAAACATTACCCTTCCTAACGCTCAATAACCCCCACCCGCAAAATCCTCCCTCCGTTTTCAAACTTCGGTGGACGGGAGACTTTATAAGGAGGAAATCGGATAAGACCTTCCAGTGGAAAATATAGAAAGAAACCAACCGCCCAATGCACCACAAGAGAGATGGAAAAGAAATAACCATTTTTGTAACAAACCGCTCTCTCCGAACCCCCGCCGCCGCCGAGATTTGTGCAAGGAAGAAATATATATGATGAGGGGAGGGGTGGTACGGTGCCATCGGAGGGAGGACCAAAGAAAATAAGGGTGGAGAAAGGCAATGTTATGTTAAGAGAAAAAGTACAAGTAATTAGAGGAAGTAAAACGCCAAATAACGCCCAATACAGTAGCGAAACGGCACACAACCGGGGGAGGAGGGATAAAACTGGTAATTCATCGTCATAAAAAAAAGAAAAGAAAAACCTCCAAATCGATCATTGATACATCATCACATTGACATGCCAACGCCTGTATCTTCTGGTGATCGTGAGTCCATTGCGAACCTAATGCTGCTGGTATCGGACAACTCATCGAACTGTGCGAAGCCCAGATCGGATCCCTGGCTCATTTGTCGTTGTCGAGAGGCCTGGCGGAGGGCGTTGTTGCTGGAGCTCGAGTTTGCAGCGTTTCCAACGTTGGCCGAAGCGGAGGATCCCTCGACGACTCTGGTGGCCTCGTTCATGAGGTACTGTTTGATGCGCTCGCACGTGCAGCCGTTATGTTTCAGTAGCTCCCCTTTCAAGTGCAGCAGCTCGTCCCGCAGCACCGCGACCTGCCTGTTCAGGTTTTTCGATATCGCCTGCACCTCCCGGGCCGTGTCCTCGAGGTTTTGCGTCCACTGCTTCTTCTTGCGCCGGCATTTACTCGCGGCTATTCGGTTCCGCTCGAGGAACTTCTGGCGCTTGGCTTCTTTCGCGGAGTCATCCTCTACGCCTGTTTTCTTAGATCTCCGACACGTGCTGCCGCGATTGTTCGTGCGGGTTCTGGGTCGGCCTACTGCTCCTGCGCTCCCGCGGCTGCTGGTGTTGTCGTCCGCTTCTGCTAATGTCTGGTTGCTCCTGGAGGAGGAGGAGTGGCTCGCGCCCGTGATGGCCGTGTACTCATCGTTAAAGCAGTTGTCGTCATCGCCGTCGTCGTCGAAGATACCTTGCTGTCTTGGTGTTAACGGTGTTGGGTCTTCTGGGGGTGTGATCTGCCCGTGTGCAGATCGGGTTTCTGTCGGATAGTTTACCAGCATGTTGTGCAATGGTGACATGGTGTCGTCCATTTCCACCGGAGGCATGAACCTGTCAGTCGGGGATCGTGGGGAATAAGGAGGGGAGAGGTGTGGCTGTATTGCACTAGGCGGAACAACGGCGGTGTCCAGATGCACGGGCCATCGATTTTGCCCATACCTTCTTTCTATATCATCGCGAGAGGGGCCTGTAGGCTCTACCCCACTAAAAATTGTTGGTAGGGGAAAGTCATTGGGGTTATAGCCGTCCATGGTGTTCGATTTTGGTGATAGAGGGACGTGAGATGTAGACGCCGGTGTGATAGAATTTAAGCCTTTGGATGAGGGGGCAGCTTGCGTGGAAGCAGCCGCTGACGGAGAGGAGGACGTAGTATTTATAGAACCCGAAGAAGGTGCAGTAGATGCGTTGTTCTTTGGATCAGACGGGGCAGCTGCGCTAAAGCATTGCTCGAATATGTTCATCTCCATGAATGCCGATGCAAAGAACCCCGGCGTATTCAATGAGGAGGACTGCTGCTGGGCTGCAGTTGCAGCACTCATTTTCGATTTTTTTTTTTTTTTTGCTTTCAAAAAATTATCTCGTCTTTTTTTTTTTTTTTTTGCGATAAAATATTCCTCTTTCTCACAAAAAATACTGGCGCGGACTCAGGCCCTCAAAGCGGACTCGGAGCACTTTTTGAACTGCCAATTCGGATACCTGGCCGCCGGAATTTGTCGCTATCTATGAGGATAAGGCTGCAGTTGTCGACGTGTGGGGAGCGGGGAGGAGGAGGAGGGTTGTCAGACTGCTGTAACGACGTCAAGGAAGGTGATTATGGAAAGTGGCTCCGGCGGATTGGGTAAAGTATCCCGAGGGGATGTTTACTGGGGATAAATTAGGCGGCGATGTGGGTGCTCCGAAATATTTCTGGAAATTACCTATCTGTTGAGAACCGCCGAGAACTTTGAGCTGTTTGAACTGAAATGGGGTTGGTAGATGCCTCTTCGTATGTTGGGTTTTACGGAGTTTTAACTCGAAAGCTTGAGAAATACTTGGCTTGAAGGGGTACAGTCGAGGTCTCCTGTGGTGGCCCGGCCAATAAGCGTCTCTGACCAGGAGGATCTGCTGGGTATTTGCTTGAATAGGAGCTGTTATTATCTTTTCGAGTAGGAAGCAATCTCGACCGTACTCGTAGTTCCGTCAATACAAACGAAGAGATAGAGACAGCCTGCTGGGCGTGTCAGACTACCGTACCGATACCCGCGAGAAAACACTGCTTTTCGAGTTCCAATACCTCTCTCCTCTCCACCTTTTTTCTTTCCTTTGTTATCCTTATCCCCTTCTCTCTCTCCCTCTCTCTCCCTCTCTCTCGCCTCCACAGCCGGTAAACACTAAAGGGTAGAGGAACAGTAGGAAAATTTATTGGATCTAAAGGCAATCAAGGAGGGCAGCGTGGGACGGCACCAGTTGCAGCAGAGCAGCAGCAGTAGCAATAAATGGATAAATAGATAGAAACAATCAACAATGGCAAACAAACACCAGCAATGACAGTGGTAGCTCCCAAAGATAGATAGATCTCAGGAGGAATTCCGCCTGTTCCTTAAGAACGATATCAACAGTCTCCAGCGAAGAACCGACCTTCAGGGCCAAAAATAAAAAGCTGGAAAAGAATGTCGGTAGCAGTGGTACGAGACGAGTGGGGTGATGATGATGAGTAGGGTAGTAGTGGTAGATGGGGAGGAGGGTTCTTTTCCTTTAAAGAATTAGGAAAGAAATTGGGGAGTAAATTTCCCAAAGGTAGTGCAAGAAGAGGCGATTTATCGAAGGGGAAACACGAGGTAGGTGGTGGCGATGGTGATGGTGATGGTGGGGGAGGGGGAGGGGTGTGCTATCGAAAAGGTAGAAAAAAAGGTCGAAGAGGAAGAGGAAGGAACAGCTTATCCCCCGCCACTCATGATATTGAGGGCTATAAAAGCCGTCAAGGAGGCCAGGCCCCAGGTCCTGTTAAATCCTGCTAGGGGATCTTCCCAAGCGATGATTTACTCTCTGCAGCTTTCACGGGCAGCTCAGATCAGCGGTCCCGTTGGCTCGGACACTATACGGCAACAGTAACTGAAGTGTCAATGTTTGTGTGTGTGAGTGAATGAGTGGTGCTGTAAGCTATGAATGCCGGGTGTGGCTCATGCTCCGTGATGCCAGCCGGTGGGTGGGTTATTGTATGAGTTATGGGGGAATAAATTCCTCCGAGTGGTGTAGAACTACGTTCGACGATGCTTTCTCCCCTCTCTTCTCTCTTTTTCTCCCTCTTTTTTTTTTTTTCTCTCCCTTTCAACCTTCCAGAGCTAATTGCTTTGGGAAGGATTGGTGATAATCACGGTGGAGAGGCGTCCTGTAGGAAGAGGGTGTGCGTGGTAGGATAGGGAGGGAGGAGGTCGGGAGGGAGAAAAACAGGAATTGCTTGCAAACCACCATCCCATGGCTCGCTCAACCCCCAACAAACCCCCATAACGGAAAGAGGGTGGAATAAAAATCAAGTTCAAGGATGCATGTTGCCCCCTTCTTCTCATTTTTCGTATTTTAACCTTTTTTTTGCCCCATAGCGGTCTGAATGTCTACCGCAATTTGGACTTGGCTATGATACACGCATGCATCTTCTTCCAAATTCCATGCTCGGTACGGTATGGGGTGGAGATGTGGACGGAAGCGGAGCAATGGTCACGGATGGGTCCGTTACGACAAATATGATACGGTTGCTACTCTCGGTAATACCGGTACCGCAACCGCATTCTCTTCCTCCTCGTGTGCTCGTGTACTGTACTGTGCTGTATATACAGCATCAAGCAAGGGTTCGTTCGGTCGGTCGTTCGGATCCGCTACGCGAAGCCATACGGTACGCATTGAAGCCCCCGGCTTTTTCTTCCGACCTATGATTTTCAACGTTGGAGCCACTCGAGATTTAGTCCCAATTCGGCTTTTCCATAACATCTTGAAGAACATCCGCTTCAGTCCAGTCAACCCAATAAGGGTCTTTGCACATGCGAGAAAAGAAACTCCGGAGGTGTGCCTACGAGTTGTTGGCTGGGGTAATCTTCCACGTTTACCCACTCATCAGCTTCTGCACCGTGAACGTCGATGATCGTTTCCCGTATCTTGTTTGTTGTCGCCGGTATCACATTGGGGTACGAGTACTGTACCGTACCGGTAGAGTACTCGAGTATGTTATGTTATCATACCGGTACTTTCCCACCGACACCATCATTGTATTTTTCTCTTCTTTCCCCTTCCCTTCCATTTCTCTCACTCGAGCACGATGCTGGCAGGATGGCATGTAACAAACAAACCGTGCCTACTTCGAGCTTTCCTATTCGATACATTATGGAGCTGTAAAAATATATATATATGGAAAACTGATAGTATGGTCCAAAATTCTTTCCAATTATCTCCCCAAGTGCTCACGGATTACTAGCGGGGTTCTAAAGGGCCGTGGAGTGAAATCTAGGGAATTATTTCGCATAGAATAAGTGAAGATTCGGTCTAGATCAGTGATTTGGCGCCGACCTTGTGCTATTAGAGTTTCAAAGTAAGAAAGGAGGAGAGGGACTGTAATTTAATCCTCAATCGCTCAGGAGTTCCTTTTCTAAGGCTGCGCGCGGCGTGTTATATCCATGAGCCCTCCTTCTGCAAGTATTGTGACGGTTTTAGTATAATCACGATATTATCATTCTTACGGCTCTGATAGACACCCTCCTCCATCCCTCCCTCTCGTTGAAGGGGGCACTTACAGGTAAGCAGATACCAAGGTCAGGAGGTCAGAAACTGGTACATAATTTAGTCTAACAGAACTCTATTATCGTAGCACATTTCGCAAATAATTATCCATTTTCTCTAGCAAAAATCTCCCGCCCCCCAACCTTTTAACAGAGTTTTTGCAATACCGGTGAGATTTGTTTTCTGACTCGCACTGCGCCTTCACTTACAGTACCCTGGTGCGTTCAGGTGCCATAACCACACAGATCCTTTCACCCCCCCGAAAAAAGGAAAAAAAAGTTCATGATATGACGGGGGATGCAGCAAGATGGGAGAACAAGGAACAATGAAGGAATGAGGATTATCAGGCCGATAAACCCCCATTTATTCCAATCCAACTTACTCGGGTAATCCAATCCCTTCTTGAAAGCACATTGAGAGCTTCAATCCACTCACTCACACCCTCCCCGACAACAAAGGCAGCAACAGAAACGAGAAATATAACTTTATAGTCCAGAAAACTCTACTGTCGGGACCGCGATTCTCCAGGGAGCCAACGCCCCTAATTTACATACTGTGCTCTACCGTTGAATGTCCGCTAGTATACTTGTACAATCGCATCCAGCTATCACGGACAACAATGATCCAGGGAATCTATCCGGTACAGCGGGTGATCCGGTTATTACTCGTGTCATAAACCCCACCCCACCTGTACGAGCACGAGTACTGTACCTATCTAGCGTCCGCTAGATCCGGGACAGCAGGTTTGGCTTTGGCATAAAGAAATTCAGAACCTAAAAGAGGCTCGTACGAGACAGTGAGGCATCCGGATTGCCGAGATCCGAGATAGTGGGGTGTGCGTGCGAGTATGATACTCGGATATCGTACCTAGCCTATGGCACTGGTCCTCCCAACCGATAAATAAATGGGCAAGTGAAATGGCTGCTCCCTGGCTGCTGTACTGTACAGTACCGAAACTTGCACAGACCAGCCTGCCCACCTGCCCCACGGTGGGCCCTCAACTGGGTCTCTTCCACACACCCCCACACCCTTCATAAACCAACTATGATACCTTCAATTGCTCGCCTGATGACTGTAACAAGGAGTGCTCGAGCACAGCGCAATATGATACGGCAAGCTTGAAACTCACGCCCCGATTGTGCGATCTAACAGCCAAATCCAGACCCGGATGCCGGGGGTAGTTTAGCGGGGGAGCGAAACACTCACCGATCCACCCTCTGTGCCGAACTGAGAATTTTCACACCTGCTTTTCAGTTGCTGCTCTCGAGAGTGGGAAGTAAGGGAAGAAAGCAGGAGTGGATGAAGCGCCGGAGTTGGTAATACTGTCGTCTTATTACCAAATAGCCTTTCTGCAGGGGTGGGCAGTGGGGACCGTTTGACCGGAACGCGCGGGGATATATTTGGCTATCATAGTTACCGTAAATTTAATCCCAAATGGTTGTTCCATAACTTCTTGCCAGACCTTGGTGCATTTATCGTATTCATCGATCTCTGTCAAGATACCCATTCTTAAATCTCGAAAACACCCACACCTCAATCTTAGGAGTGACCTCTCGGGTTGCCTACCGGTATTTGCATCCTATCACAGCCAAAGTTACCGCCGTCATCACTTTACACTCTCAACTACAGTACCGGTACTTGAGATGGAGTGCGAGCACTTATTCATTTCAAACTCGTTCCCATTGCTGGAGGCGCGCTCGGAAGATCGTCTTGCGTAAAGGAGGTGAGGGGAAAACGTGGCCCGGGAGAAAATGATATGATAGGCCCATGCAATGCCCCCCCGGTCCTGTGCAGACTTAATTTATCTCGTCTGTGGATTTCCAGTCGGGCGGTAACAGCACTGTATCGGAACCCATGCTTATCGAGACCTACAAGTATGGTGATGATGTTTGAAGCAGATGGATACTCGAGTACTCGTACAAGATCAAGAGTTGGGCCAATCACCAAATCAAGCTTCGTGTACGAGTTTCTGCGAAAGCTTTGACCAAACGCCACACGTATCTTGGACACGCATTCACAGACTGTTCATACGATAGACTACTTGATAGCGCCGAGAACGGCAGGGTATTATAGCGAGCATCACCGCCCCTTCGGAAGAGAGATATCGCGCTTAACTTGAAAAAACGCTGACCCACCCGGACCACGGTGCCCAATCCTGCTCGGGACCCTAACGTATCATTTAGTAAAGGACGGATTGGAACTACTCGTAAGGGCGGCCGAGATAGCGAGAGGGCTCCAAAATCGCCACACTTTATGCAACGCCGGGGGGACGATCGCTTGTCCGACCACTTTTTTGAATTGATACGGTATCAAGTAGTCTACCGTAGTCTAATCTACGGTAAGGATTCTCAGTATGGTCATATCGGTGGCGCGAGAGCACCGACCACTGGTGTCCTAGTTGATGTGCTCGTATCGTATTAGAAATAGCTACACTTGGTGTGGGAAGTGCCCGCACTCTTCGGCCACAGTGGCACGCGTATGCTCTACAGTAGTGGAAGGACGCGCAAGCCTTGAAAAATTTTCTCCTTCCTATTTGTTTTCCTTCCTTCTTATCCTTTCCTCGCCTGGGCTCCCCCCACCC
>QLOI01001029.1:26919-57154 GCA_003313605.1 Tuber umbilicatum
CCCCCCCCCCCCCTTTTCAGCGCACTTAGCGCAATCAATCATGAACGTCTTCACCGCTTAATACAAACTCCGTGTGTTCGCTTGAGCTGCTCCGCTGCGTGAAACCTTCCTTACCGATCATTGCCTCCGTTTCCATTATTTCCAACATATCGGGGTTCTGCTGTAGCAGCTGTACTGTACCGCGCGATGTGGCGTGTTGGCAGGTTCGCGAAAAAACACTCAAGTGGAAAAGAATGGCTCGAGTAAGAAGAACTCTAGGGGTTCCTATTCAAGGGTTATTTGATAGAGTAATTGATCGCGCTACTCGACATGCAACTTGCCGATTGGATTACGGTGAATAGCCAGAAAATTTGCCCAGTTAGAGCGGCCCATACAGTATGGTAGCTTACTGTATTGGGGTAAGAACGATTCTGGGCGGGAGAGAGCCCCTAGCAGTGGAGGTAGGTGCCACAAGCACCCGTCCGCAGCTTTCGCTGGATACTTACTTTGATCATCGTAATCGGAGTGATGCTGTGCGGTAAGTTACCTCAGTGATTGACGAATCAAGGGAGTCTGCGAAACTATGCGCAATTGTGTTCTTTACTAGAGAAAATGGAGGTCTTTATGATACCATAGGACGCAGGTAGCCGTTTGGTTCTCGAGGCCAGGTATCGTGAATGTAAGAGTGCCATACAAGCACTATTCGACGAGGATGAGGGCGCCATGGTGTTACAAGCACGCTAGGTACTGTACTTTTCAAAGCGAGAGCTCTGGCCACAGACCTGTAGCCACTCCTATCCCGAACAGGAATTTCTCGACCGCTATGAATCATGGAGCCAACTAAACGGCAGATCTCCATTAGCTGGTTCGGCGAAACGGTCGCCTAGGGTAACAAAAGTGGGCCGGTTCACTCCAGGGATTTAGCAACCATGGCCCATTTGCGTCATTCGGGTTATGATCTAATTTACAAGTTTTTCTTGACTCACGATCTCGGGGGGGTTGATGGTTATCGTGTGCAAGGTTTCAAAATCACATTCGCTCAAATACCGATAAGTCCCCTGACGGAACCTTTCACTTTCACTTTTTCGCTTTCAACAGCATCAGAACCACATACCTTTTTGCCGATCCTACTTCAATTAATGGCCTAGGTTTTTGGATTTATATTCCACTTTAGATATCTATCGCAGGATTATTTGTTGGCTTCTGAGAAGCATTCAAAGACAAGGTGTTGTCCAGACAGTATGCACAGTACAGTACCCGTCTAGGGGAGAAAGTATTTGGGCACCCTCACTAAACTCTTTGTAAAGTGCTTCTTGGCCTAGCACTCGTAGTACTCGAGTAGGGACCAATGCGCCGAACCAGCTAAATACCCCTACTCGTATTGTGTCTCAAACCGGGAAATTAGCGCGTTCTTCTTCAACTTAGTCTACGAGTGCAGTACTCTTGCAGAGGGGTTCATCCCCGCGGGTGGCCTACGGGAGTGTGTGCCACACAGAATCTCTCGTGCTCGAGTAGACCCGACGCCGTTGAGCGTGTTCGGACGATCACGCGGTAGGCCTGCCAGCCCTAACGGGTTGCTGGCCGATGCTGTTGATTTTCACCATTTTGTGGAACGGTGGTGAGCCAAGCGCCGTCCGAACAATTTGATCTGGGGTTTCAAGTACAGTACGAGATGGGTTTGTTAATTGAGTGGCCTCACAACATGAAGGGGATAGGACATGGGTGTGGGGTTATCAGACACAGATTGAATTACCGGTATTCGTGATGTGCTTACAGACTTTGAGAAACATCTCTTTCACAGCTCCGGCACCTGCCAACCTACTCTCTCCCACGGAGCACAGAGAGGTCCGACCAATAGGCTACAAACACCATCCACCCATCTGCAGAAAGTGCTCTCTTCATATCCACAACGCCTCGTGTGTGCAGCATGGGTGGGTCCGTACAAGTATTAACTCTTGTGATCCGCTATCTCCGTCAGCTCGCTAATCTCTTGACTTTGAAACAATGGTTCCAGAGAAGGATTAGTGCGTTCATTATATGGTTAGCATAAGCCCTCCGGCGTGCTGGATCTCATTAACTTGTTTTCGCAATTCCGTTAACTTGCCAAAACTAAACCCATCGTGGGCTTGCCGCGATTTACAGGGATATTGGAGACCTACAAGGATATGATGGCAAATCGAAAGGGTTTCTACGGTAGTACCGGTACCGTACTCGAGTACGCATACGGTGCTTAATTGCCTTTAACTTACTAGCGCTGAAAGCCACTCTGAGCAGCACACGGTCTGTAGATAATCCATGGAATATTGAACGCATGGCTCAAATCCCTTGACACCTTACAGTACTCGAGCACTCGAGCAGAGTGTAGGTTCGATGGTCCGACGTTTGCCATCGGAGAACAGCCTCAAGTTCCCGAGGGTTTTCAAACTTTTTGTTTGGCGTGTGAAACGTTCCCGGCCCTGGGGCAAGGCAGCACAGTGCGTCTGTGTCTCGGAGGGGCCTAGTGGCCGACATGGTACATACTCGAGATGCGGAGGCCATATGTGCCTCGGAATCCTCAATTATCAATCTGAAAGAGGGTAAATCTATTGGGAGCTCCTCCATTCTCCCCGATGGTAAAAGGTCAGGTTGTTAGGCGCAGAAAAGCCTCGGGAGTTAAGGTTTCCCTAAGGTATGCCTTGCAGTACTGTACGGTACCAACGCTCGCTTTATCTCTTTGTATTTTCCTAAGGCTAGGCTTCGCAACAACGAGGGGAACGTCTGTTATCGAGCGGGCCCCCATGGCTAGTTTCTCTCTCTTGATGGTGGGGAGGGACTGCCGAGCCAACAACCATAATCCACAAATTGAAAGCTCTTTTGTGGTAATAGATGCGATGAGCTATTTACGTTCTAGCAGTTTCTGCCATGGTGTATGCTGGCTTTCAAGAGCTATGATAGCTGGGAGATTCTATCAGAATGTGCTTATAAAATGGGCTGGAGCAATTCGAGCCCCGCTCAGCGCCAGTGCTCTGTCACCCCACTATCTAGGGAGGGATACTAATGCGATTATGGAGCATGAGCCAGAGCTGCGCGTTAGTGACATTGATCAAGGTAACGCATTTGTCTAGATAGAGTGGGAGCATGGCTGAGCGATCGGTTGCCCAGAATCCCGGAATCAAGGCTGGCGCTAGTAACTGGGATTTCTACGCCTTTTTGCCCCGTGAAAAGCCATCGTGGTATCAAAATTGATCGGATTTCGACACTCTGGTGGTGTGATGCTGCCAGGGATCCTGGCATTTTCCGAGAAACAACTTCGGTTCGTTCCGGTTACCGTTTTTGGACCACTGCTATATTGGGTACTCGAGTACAATACCACCCTTTAGTAAGATATTTCCTCATACGGATAGCCCGGTACCGTACCGGTATTTGCATGTCGATTTTGCAACAGCAGCTCTTCCGCCGGAGGTTGATCAGACCACTTCGGGTCAGACCACAACCTTCCGCCAGTTTCTGTGGCCTATTCCCCGTCCTAACGCCATGAAACCCACTCACGGGTATCGCCTTTGGCAATAACAATATCGTACTGCATCGTGTCCTTCCCGTATGGTGTTGATAACCCTGGGAACCCCAAGTGCTGACTGCAATGTACAGTACTTGATATGATGAGAGGAGAATATGTTAGCAATTCCTTCGGCAGCTGAGAGGGTGCTCAATCCGGCAAGACAGAAGTTATTGCATTCTTATCATTTCGACGTTCGAAACTCGCCAATACACTGGAGTCGTCCACCCTTTTTCTCACCACTTCCCTTCCTAATCATATCAGCATTGCAAAAGCCCTCCCAGGTGAAGGCCCTTGGAGGAAGAGCACGTATGGAGTCCGGAACCTCTCGGCGCTTCTCGTCGCTCTTGGCTTGCGAGCCGGAATCATGAAAAACGCTTTAGGTTACCTCACTTTGTTCTCTCCTCCCCATCCCATGCCAGGCCATTATGTATTTCGCCCTGCGGAAGCTGGGCGCCCGGGATATTGTTTTGTGTTAAGACGCTCAGCGCCAGCGAGTATGCCTCCGGGGGGAGGGAAGCTGTGGCTCCAAATTATGTTACTGACGCTCCCAACAAGGGGCATGCCAATATCCTGTGATCAGGGAAGGCCACAATTATATGCGGTACTTGGAACTTGAGATAATACCCAATATTGTGAATACATCAAAGGGAGTTGTCTGGGAATCTGAGGATTCGATTCTTCCTTCATGATCGCTGTATTTCGGTACGGTACGCTCACGCATGATATACTGAGGGAAGAGGATTCCCTAAACCAGAATCCCCTAGCGAGACTCGGGGCGATATGGCTCCCTAATAAGCCCTAGAAGGAAGTACTGTGTTCTCCGAATGCGCAATGGCTCGGGGAGGGGAAACTAAAGCGAGTGATATCTTATGAATCTTGGTTCAAATTCACACTCTCTAAACCTCCAGACTTGCTTCAGAACTGATGGAGAGCCACATCTCGGCTAATAACACCAACGTGTGGTGCTTGGGCACGATAGAGGGGTCCAAAATTGGCACGAATGCTGTAATTGGCAAAATGTGTTTCTTTCATAACGATATTGTTATGATATATTATGGGTTTACGATGAGTTTGCGTTTAGAAGGACTGATCTTTGGGAAACACTTGCTCGAGAAGGAATTGCTATCCGACAACTGCCTCCCCAGCACTAACCATTGCGATACTTGTATTTCGCAAGTTGGGGACAGACTCAGTCAAGATGTTTTGAAAGTTTGGCGTTAGAATTATAGGACAAGCCGCGGGAGAGGCTTGAAATCTGGGAGGGTTGAAATGGGCTGGCCGTGGAAAAGATAGTGTAGAGAATAGGATAATGTGATCGATAGCTATTAACTTATACCAGAGAATTCGAGTTGCAAAGAAAAAAGAAAGGGGGGAAAGAAGGATAAGAGAGGGTGAGTTGAGAGAGGAAAGAAAGGTTCGAGGAAGGGAAGGGATGATGAAAGCTATTGTAGAGGATTACGGTAATGATATGTATGCAGAAATTCCAACGGCCGGATTCTCCATCTACTCGAGCACAGTACCGGTATAATACAAGCTACCCGCAATTGTTTCCAGTCGGACATCAAGAGTATCCTCACGCAAGAAGAGCCACACCGTACCTTAGGGACCTTGCGAGTGATGATTTCTGCACCGGAAGCCGAGTATTTTTCGTCCGGAAGAGCCTCGACACGGGCTCTGAGCAGGAAACCCACAACAAGAAGCTTCTCCGCCCCGCGCAACCGCAATCGCGGAAAAAAAGATGAGTAAGCCGTCCCACCACAAATGGAATTAGCCCTACTGGTAGAAAAAAATTCTGAACTTCAAAAAGAACATCGCGTTTTCCCACCCTCGGTTTAATTTCCCCTCATCTCTTCTTTATCGCCCAGAATGGCTTCCTGGAGGGGGATTTTTGCTCCGCTCCTCAGAAGCGCCGCGAGGCTCTCCGAGAACGTCGCTGCCAATTCATGCAGGACTTCGTCCAGATGCCCACTGTCTCACAAATCCAATGTCTCGAGTCCTGTTATCAAATCCGTTCGGTCGATGGCTACCTATGAAAGGAAGAAGCCCCACGTTAACATCGGTGTGGTTGACATTTGTCTCCCTCTTTTTTTTCCTTGGAAATTTCCGCTGATTTGCTCTTTTATTTCCCTTCGACAGGTACCATTGGACATGTCGATCACGGGAAGGTTAGTGGTCAATGCAATTGGCGCCTGATGGGTGTGAATATTCTGACAGCAATAGACTACTTTGACTGCTGCTATCACGAAGCATTTGTCTTCAAAGGGGCATGCCAGATTCCATGATTATGCTTCTATCGATAAAGCCCCGGAGGAGCGTGCCCGCGGTATCACTATATCGGCCGCCCACATTGAATACGAAACCGATTCCCGTCACTACTCCCACGTCGATTGCCCTGGACATGCCGATTACATCAAGAACATGATTACTGGAGCTGCCTCTATGGATGGTGCTATCATTGTCGTCGCTGCTTCCGATGGTCAAATGTAAGATTTCTCCGCGATTTTGAGAGGTTGCCGTTCTCAATGCTAAGGTCTTTTTTAGGCCCCAAACCCGTGAACATCTTCTACTCGCCCGCCAGGTCGGTGTCCAAAGAATTGTCGTCTTCGTCAACAAGGTTGATGCTCTTGAGGACGCAGAAATGTTGGAACTCGTCGAAATGGAAATGCGTGAACTCCTGTCCACATACGGCTTCGATGGTGACGAGACTCCAATTGTCATGGGATCTGCCTTATGTGCTCTCGAGGGCCGTCGACCGGAAATCGGAGAACAGAAAATTAGTGAACTCCTGGCTGCTGTCGATACTTGGATTCCGACACCACAGCGTGATCTTGACAAACCCTTCTTGATGGCTGTTGAAGGTTTGTGGAAATCTAAATATACACAATCCTAAACCTCTGAGCTAACCTCTTATAGACGTTTTCTCTATCTCTGGACGCGGGACTGTCGCTACTGGTCGTGTTGAACGTGGTATCCTCAAGAAGGGTGAAGAAGTCGAACTCGTAGGATATGAGGATTCCCCGATCAAGACTATCGTGACTGGCCTCGAAACCTTCAAAAAGGAGCTTGACTCTGCCCAAGCTGGTGACAACTCGGGCCTTTTGCTCCGTGGTGTTAAGCGTGAGCAGGTCCGTCGTGGTATGGTTATCGTCAAGCCCGGTACTACCAAGGCTCGCAATAAGTTCCTCGCTTCTCTCTACGTCCTTACCAAGGAGGAGGGTGGACGCCACACTGGATTCCATGGCAACTACCGCCCACAGATGTTCTTGAGAACCTCTGATATCCCGGTCACCATCGACATCCCCGAGGGATCCACCGACGATAGCCACAAGATGATCATGCCTGGGGACAATCTTGAGGTTCAGTGCACTATGTATAAGCCTATGGCTGTTGAACCTGGTCAGCGGTTCAACCTCCGAGAGGGTGGCCGGTGAGTTTATATTTTCCTGATTCGACTGCTGGGACGGATTCTAACAATCCATGACAGGACTGTTGCCACTGGCTTGGTCACTCGAATTCTCTAGGGTCAGCTTATAAAATTCTAGTATTTATTTCGCTTACATCACGGACGAGATTTTTTTACCAAGCAAGGTCGAGATGATTTTTTTTTGTGCCTACACTCTCCATTCGCCATGATCTAGCACCATTCTCTTCTTTTTATGGGCTGGTGTAGCAACCTGCTCATAAACGTCGAATCTGGTTTCATGAAAACGAAAAAAAAAAGAAGGCTATTGTGCATATTTCGTAATAGAAGTATAGTATTGTCATAGAACAGAAGTGTGATTTCAAGCGGTCGCCCGAGAAATCTTGATAACCCGCTTGCAACACCCTAGCGCCGAATAAAGTAAAGGAAAGGTTCTAATCTATCATTACAAAGGGATCAATGAGCTTCCGCCATAGAAATGTACCTGTGAAATAGTCAGCAACATATACCCGCCAAAGTGATCAATTGATTCACCCTTTATTCTCCACAACACCGCGACTCCTAATAACAGCCGTGTACTTGACTACCCATTGCGGAACCAACTTTGCGTCAGTCCTAAAAAGCCCGAACTCATCTACGACCAGTTGCCTTAAGGTCTCAACAGGCAAGATATCTGTGCAGTCATTATGGGTCAACAGCTCGATGCCCGTCTCCTTAGCGTATATTATCAAGGGCTTAGGCACGACACAACAATCCCTAACATTAATCTGGTCGACCGAAGGCTTAACATTTGTCTGCGGGAGCAACTGAGACAACCTAGTAGTTCCAAACTCCGCCAATCCAATCTTGGATATCTTCTTCGCGGAATGAAGGCTTTCGAGGGTACGGTATGTGCGAACCCATTCGTTGATGTCTTCCTCAGAAGATGTGTCTTCGTCTTCGGCATCGAAGGAGATGTTAGGGAAAGAGACAATCAATAGGTTGATGGAAGATATCCCGAGCTCCTTGCAAACCAAGCGTATGGCCTCTTCGGTGTGCGTGCAGCGAGAAGAGGACGGGACTCCCGGGAGGTAGAATAGTTTTACTTATGAATGATCAGTAATTGAATACTTTTTTATTTAGCCAATGCAGTGAGTCTCAAAGAGGGCTTAAGTTACCAGTCACATCGTATTCTTCTCTGTCCTCTGCTAGTCCGTGCGGCTCACTACTTTCCGTAGGAACGTACAAGACCCCATCTGACCCTAATTTTGTCCACTCTTCCGGCGCCAGTCTTGTTTCCTGGTTGCCCGTCACTGCGATGTTTGGGTTTGCACTAAGCGGGAATGTGGAGGAGGAGGCCGCTTTGAAGTTTTCGCGCAATGAGTTAACCAACTCCGTGTTCGACTTTTCGAGGGTCGGTTTGCGGATAACTTCTGCGCCAGCTGTCATGACATTTCCGGTTGAGAGAATACATCTTGAAGCCATTGTTCTGTGGAGCTTCTCTCTTTTCTCCTCTTTGATTCTACTGACAGCGGGGTATCAATCAATGGTGGGGTGAAATCCGAAGAGATGAAATGAGAGTAAGGAGCCGAGAGAGATGGAAGTCAAGCGTATCAAGGGGAGTTTGTGGAGAGAGGAAGGAGAAGAAGGCTACGAATAAATAAGAAGGAAAATAGGAAGGGGTTCTCCTAGGAATGATCTGACGCAAAGGGAAAAGGAGAAAAACATTGCTTACAAACACGTAGAATGTTCGTGGATGATCATTAACTTATTATGATGCCCTTGCACGAGTCGAGTCCGGGAATTTTCAAGGAAGAGCCGGGGGCGATCCGCCCCACTTGCCGTATGCACAAATAAGCCGCAACACCTCTCAGCTTACTTACCGAATAATGACCCTTCTGTCCTTTTCTCTCCAACGCCCCTCCTTCATTCTTTCTATCAGTGATTCAGTTCAGCTCTTTACTTCTCTCCTAATCCCTCCAGATAGAGGTGTTCTTTTATTTACTAAATTATTTTTCCTTTCTAATGGCCATCAGGTACGTTAGTCGGCGCCTCTAGTGGCTTCGTTGGGTGCTTTACAGTTACTGACGGTATACACCCCCGTGTAGATATCTCGTCCTCCTCTCTCGCCAGGGGAAAGTGGTACGTCAAGCCAAGCATCCACCCTGTACCGACTGACTCTCGGGTATGTCTTCTAGCGCTTGGCGAAATGGTTTACAACTCTATCTCCCAAGGAGAAGGCCAAAATAGTTAAGGATGTCACTGCTTTGGTTCTCGCTCGTAGGACCAGGATGTGCAATTTTCTCGAATACAAAGGTCTCCACCTCCTCACAACCATCTATTCGGCTTAGGAGAGGGAAATGGGTTGGGCAGCTAATCATCCTGGTTTACAGATTCCAAAGTGGTCTACCGCCGCTATGCGTCCCTCTTCTTCATCGCCGGAATCGACTCGGGAGACAACGAACTTATAACTCTTGAGATTGTCCACCGCTACGTTGAGCAGATGGATAAGTACTATGGGAACGTTTGCGAGCTAGATATCATTTTTAATTTCCAGAAAGCCTACTTCATTCTAGACGAGCTCCTCATTGCCGGTGAACTACAGGAGAGCTCAAAGAAGAATGTTCTCAGATGTATCTCTCAAGAAGACGCTCTTGAAGACATGGAAGTGAGTCCTAAACTGTCCCTCAACCTCGTACTCCCCTCACTTTCCCCTTCTTCCCACGCACCTGCTCTCCCTCTCGCCGTCATCGCATTTCTGCTCGTTCCTTGTTTTTGATGAGTTTTATCGCGTCTGAAATAGTTGTCGTAAACCACATTAGCTCGTTCATGATTTACTTCTCGGCCAGGGTTTTTTGTGATGGTTTATTTTCTGTTTTATTATTTTGGTGGAGCGTAGCTTGGCGGTGATTACTTTGGTCGGTTTATGGAATGATTATATCCATGATAGATGAGAAGAAAAGAATGAGAAGCGAAGGGAGAGTGGGATGAGGTTCGTATATGGGCCAGAGATTAATGGGTGGGGGGATGGCGCTTTCTTTCTTATTTCTGTGTAGTCATTTGTTGGAGTTGGGGGGTGGGCTTCCTATGAATGACGCCCCGCAGGGTGCATATCCGGTGGGTTCTTACAGGTAATAAGTTACATACAAGGAGATTTCCCTCGGGGAAAAGATAATGGTTCTGCGAGTACCGGTATGATAGTCCAATTCCAAGAAACCCGACACACCTCATCATTCATTAACCACTTAGTCCTTGTGCTCCGGGATTGTTATTATCATAGACACCGCAAACTTGTACTGCACTGTACAGACATATCCCGCGATATGACCCTCTGGAAATTTTTAGACGCCCTGCAACTAGAAACCCGAACCAAATCAAACCCCCGCATTCCGGCCCAACGTTACACGATCGACAGGGACTCCAAGATAAAATTTTTTTACTTATCATAGCTAAACTTAAGCTCGAGCTAAGCAGACTTAACTTCCAGCACCAAGTTCCACCATACCACCATACGCTAGGACCTAACGACAAGTTTATAGTAATATTGTTATGATAACCGGATTTCCATATATATAAAAACAAGTAGAAACCTACTAGTATGATACCTGGACTATTAGTGGGGTGGGTTAAAGAAAAAACTCAAAGACGAGTACTAACTTTATGCAAAAGGTGTATGTAGATAAAGGTGGAGTGAAAGCTAAATAGTTACAAAATATCAACAAGAGTAAGGATACTTCAAATAACAAAAAAATGAATGAAGAAATGGGTATGTAAATCGCTCTGCCGATGTAAAAACAAAAAGAGAGTTATTACAGTAAGGACAAAAACTCTACTTCACTTCCCCGATCACACTCCCTTACAAACCCGGCATACTAGGCAACGGTAATCACGGTCACGACACGGAAAAATCGGTGGGTACGTAGCACACTATAATAGTACAGCACGATACATACGAGACATAAACTCATATCTGCATCACTCGAACTGTAAAGATGAAGGAATATAAAGAAGGCGAAGCGAATGTCTGAAAAGGAAGAAAGAAGCGCTCGCAATAGGACGGAATGAAAGTAGGTGGAAAAGGGAAACTCTTAATTTCCGAAAAAAAAAAACAGAACAGAAGAGGAAGGAAGGAATAAAGAGAAAGAAATAGGATGCAGCACCGTCCAATGCAAAACAGAGTTGTGGCTGAGAAGAGCAGGTAATGTAAGATAAGAAATTCGAATGAAAATGAGTGTGAGCCCAGGTATCAATTAAGGAAGGGAAGGAACGAAACTACTTGTGGTGATAATCGCTTTAAGAGAAGAGGAAGAGGGGAAAGGGGAAAGGGGCACGAATCAATGATGAACAGGAAAGCAAAAAGCGATATATAAACAATTAAAAGGGAAAAGTGGTAATAGACAGGATAAAAAAAGAAAGCATGAGCGTACTGTATGGCTTTTCAGTGTCAGTTTTTTTGCGAAGAACTCTACTTCTGCAGCCTGCAATCACACACACGAGCACAAACGCCAAAGAGCAAAAAATAAAAACAGTCCCCCCAATTCCGAGCCCATTATAATGCCCCAAAAGAAGCCAAACCGAGCGACCGACCGACCAACCAGCGAGCAAACCAAGTAACGAAGCAACGGAGAAAAAAAAATCCCAGCCTACCCAATACTGAAAAGAAACATGTTTTTTTATAACTGGACGCAATATGCAATTACCCCAAGCTATATCTGCCTCGGCCAATAACACTAGTCTCGATGCTCTTCTGTTGTTGTTCCGTGAGCGCCATATTTCTCAATTGCTTCTCCGCCCACTCTGCTCGATTCTTCCAGATTTTGGTCTCCTCTTGAGCTTCATGCAACATCTGGTTCAGAGTACCCGCGCCCGCTCTGTTGTGTAGAAGGTCCAGCTCTTTCCGGGCGGCAGTGACCTCCTCGGTCTTGACCTCTACAAGTCTTTGGAGCCGCCTGATCTCGGCGTATAGTGCAGAATTGTTCCGTGGCGCCTTCTTTCCTGGGGAGGGGGAGTCTGCGCTTCTCCGGATGCTCCGGTCCTCGATGTCACTTTCGGTAGATGCTCGAGGTCGTCGATTGGGCGTGGCGGGCTGCAATGGAGCATTTTGGATTCGGACGGGGGATTCGGGGAGGGCTGGGGATCGTGGTACGGTGGCACGGGTTGGTGAACGCTGTGCAGGGAACTTCGAAGTAAGTTTGACATCAACCTTCGAGTTTGGTCGTGTCAGAGTCAGAGTAGGGCTAACAGGGGGAGGTTCGATCAAGGGTGTGTCTTCAAAGATCGAAAAGGCTGGCACTACCTTAGGCTTCGTCTTATTCTTGATATTCAAAGGCTTAGGAGTTGTGTCATCTAGACTGAACTCTGAAGGGTCGAACAATTTGCCAGTCTTAGGCGTGAAAGACAACTCCGGAATTTCGGCACCCAACTTGGGAGCACTTGACCTCGGTTCCGACGGTTTCCGTTCCTCCTTCGCTGGTTCTACTGGCCTTAGTTCCTCGGGGGACTCTAATGAGGTCTCCCTGACTACTGGTTCGCCTGAGAAGAATGCTAGTCGGAATCTGGTGGCAGCTTGCGCTGCAATCTCAAGTCCAGGAGAGGAGGCTCTTAAGCTCTCGCGTGAAGGATGGTGGGAGACGGCCTCCTCATTATCCTCCGCTTGTATAGTAGTCGAACTTGATCTTGTGATCGTTGCAGGCATGCTATGTCTATGAGTCCCTTTCTTGTTCCTGATTGGCGTATCAGGAGCGATAATTCTCCAATTTGGCGATGATTCCAGCGATTGGGGCGATACCTCAGGCACAGGGCTCATGTTCTTGGGAGCAATAGGAGTGCTGAAAATATCATCACCTTTCTCTAGAGAATTGTGGGCCGAAAATCGCATCAAATCATCGATAGGCGATTTACTGAGAGGTGTTACTTGGAGCGGTGCCTGAGCTGGTGTCTGGGAGCTATGTTGGCGCGTTGATGCAAACTCGAAGGGTATCCTACCACGTTTCGGTGCCTTTCCTTTCTTACGCAGGGATGATGTCCCGAACCCACGGAAAGACGGCATACTCGAGTTTCTCTCCTGGCCTTTGGAACGGGTGTCTACACCAACCTGCGGGGCGGTCTCTATAACGGCATCCGGGCTAGTCACTGGAAGATCGTACGACCTAGCGGTGATACCTAAAGCATCAATCTTTTTCAATTGATAACAGATATCTTCCCAACTATTGATCAACATCTCACAGACCAAAGCGGCGCGCTTCGTCTTTTCCATCTGCATCTTCGTATAAGCGTTGCTGTGCCTGTTCGTATATTTGCTGAGCTTTGGAGTCGAGCTCGCTGTTGGTACAAGCTTCTGAAGAATAGGTGGCCCGCCTCTATCTTCGATCTCTGATACAAGTATCTGGTCCGATTTATCACCTAATAGGAAGGGTCCAAATATTATACTCAAGGCATCCTCCTTCATAGCTGTGAATGCCTCATGTGGATCCCTGAGCCGAGGTTCCATATCGATGTCGGACGCAAGGCTCACAGCACGCAACAGCCCAAAAACCGCACAGATCAGCGAAATCCGGAAATGAAGATTGATTGACGCCAAGGCCAATGCAATCATTCGAGGCTTGACCTTACTTGAAATGTGATCTCCAAGTAAGGGGTCAGGAAAAACAAAGGAGTGGATATTGTACAATGCCTGGAAAACGGCGGGAGAACCAAGAAGCCCGCCAGGGAGGCAATAGAGCAGCTTCTTGAGAAGATGGGTGACATCATGGACATTGTACCGAATATGGCTTGGGAGTTTGGCTAATGATATGGTTTGTACAACCGGCTCACTGCTATTCTCCTCGAATTGCTTCTGGTAGTAGTCGTACAACGCATATGTTGCGGTGGGGTTTCCAGGTACTCTGAACAAACCAGGTATCTTAAGCCCTGTTATGCCCACGCGTTAACCAAGTTTATAGCTCCAACAGCAAGAAGAGCTTACCATGGTTCAAAATGAAAGCAGCAGCGGCGTGCATACAGGTCGGTATTAGGATATCCCCAGGGGTTAATCCTGGTGGTAGGACAAATGGTGTGACTCCGCCCAATCGAACGAAATCCTCCAAATGCATTCCTTTCAGAGAGTCCCGTTTCCCTCGTCCCATTGCAAGCTCACTGATGCTACTCCCTCTCCTACGGCTAAGAGACAGTTTCATGCTTCCGTGGGGCTTAGAAACATCAGCATTGGCAGATGCCCGACGCATCAGTCTATTCCACAACTTATTTCCGGTCAGCGGGGGAGTGTTAGCCTCCTCGGGGACTCTATCCTGCGAGCAACTGGAAATAGATACGGTTCCGGGCTCCTCCGCATGACGTTCTGGGAAGGGTTGGATTCCATGTTTTCTAGCCAGTTTGTCAAACTGTTTCGTGAAAATATCGGTGCTCCGCTCCGTAACAGTTCCACCGACAGACTCTGTGAACAAACGATGGCTCATTCCACTCCATGCTGAGCTAACGGTCTGACTTCTCGACGTTGTGTTTGCCGAGGGGTAGTACGAGGAGTCGACAGTACCCCTCCCAATTGTTTGCTCTCCATCAACATTTAGGGGGAACAGGCCAGTTGCCCTCACCGATCGATGTTGTGTCCGGACTGAAGCCTTGGGACCTTTGAGAGACGAATCACCCCCAAGAAGTTGAGATGCAATCCCCAGATCAAACGGATCGTCTTGGAGTTCCTTCAAAACACCGGAGTTCCAAGAGACCGAAGCAGGAAGGGCACCGCTCCCCGAAACCTCCTTTGACACTGGGGGCTCGTAACCACTGCCAGAGAAGGCAGCGAGTGACGGACGGGAACGGGAGGACCGGTTCCGTCGAGCGAGCTTGGAGGTGTCTTGCATATTTAATCTCTTTTGTTTTTTTCTTCCTCACACGCGATGTAAGAGACCTATCCAGCAATGCTGTTAGCTTGTGCAGCAGGTACGAGATGGTGAAATTATTGCATACTTGGTTTTCCCTGCTAGTACATATAACAAAGCCCGTTATTCATAAAGATTTTTGGCGTCCGACTCAGAAAGGATTCGAGGGAAAGTACAAGAAAGACAATCGGGCCGGCAGGAATTGAGAAACAAAAAAAAAACAAAAAAACACCCAAATCTCAGCCACAACAGTGGATTGCACGAATGTTTGCTCGAGATGGCGGAAAACAGAGGGAGAGAAGGAGGTGAAGTTTTCCATCGGACCTCAGGTTGGCGGACACTAGATTTATTGGAGCCGTGGGTGGGCGCGTGGGACACGGGAAAGCAACACAGGCCAAAACAAACAAGATGCGCGTAGCAACCAAAGGTGCGGGGGACTGTGCAGCTCACATTTGCCCCGCCTGGCCTTACCAGGCAGCATTTTCCTACAAAAAAGGCTTTTCCAATCAAATATCCTGGCTGCGAGATCCCTGTACTTAAATTTCATCCATGTCTGAAACATTATGATAATAATATATATTATACGGGATGCTTGAGAGGTCAACAGCATGATGCTCGAGTAGACTATGTCCTTGGCAAGTATTCATCTACTGACTGACGTGTCGACAGAAGATAAACAAAAGCATTCGAAAGGATAGAAGAAAAAATCAACATAGCATCATCCATACCACACTATAAATAAATTAAATATTAATTTACGGTATCCATCCCTTGCCCGACATCCGGCAATAATCACCCCCATCTATCATCGTTTGTCAATCCTCCAGACCGGCGCAACAGAGTCTCCACTTCCCCGCGCTGCTAAGCAGTCATCTTCATACCATTTACCATTTCTTTTCATTCTACCCTTTGCACATTTGGGAAGCTTTTCGTACTTCCAGACCAGGAATGGCGGGTGGAAGAACCCTGTGGGAGTGTGTTTCCCTTCCAGCAGTTGTGGAAAAACACAATACAACAAGAACAGACGCTGACGCAGAATACGAACACATACATCAGTGGTACAAATGAAAGGGCATCAGATGAAAAGGCCACTACAACCCGTGGAATCTCAACACTAAGAAGCGGGAAAGCTCGATGATCGCAAAGGGGCAGAGAGGTGCAAAGCGGATAGGTATTAGAGCAAGGAAACTCGAAGGAAAAGTGAAGGGGAAAGAGAAAGGTAAGATACAAATTACAACTACCCCGAGTGCTCCTGACCAGAATGTGAAAAGGCTACTAAAAACAGATATAGATAAAATAGGAAAACGAATAACCATCCCATTGAAACCCCGTATGCTTGTGAATAACGTGATACCTCAAACCCCGAACAAGGCTCGAAGTCTTTTTTTTTTTGTGGCAATTTAGCACCCATCTTGTGAATCTCCAACGCTCGACCCGGAAAACACCATATTGCAAAAATCAAGAAAACTCGTGACCCATAAACCTGCTTAAACACGACTTAGTGATACAGACGTATTGACGCCTGCAGAATAAGCATGCAGACGCAAAGAGAATCGATGTCAATATCCCAACGAACGCCCATCAAAAACCCAGTCAAACAATGAGCCTAGTAGCACTGAGGTTCGCCCGATATCCTCCGTTTACTGGGCCTTCCCGAAAGTACCATCCCCCCCACTCAATAAATCTGCGGAGCGCCGAGCCAACGCAACAACCTCCCCTTCTCCATCATCCCCTTCGTCATCAGAGTCGATATTCTTATCTGCAATATTTCTTATCATTGTAACGATCTCAGTCGATTGGCCGATAAGATTCTTTAACCGGGTATCATCAGCTTCCAAGAGTTGGAGTAAAGTCCAAATGGCTATGTGTTGGAAGGTTGGGTCTCCACTGGCAAGGAATCTCTTCAAGTAGCCATGAATGCCACCTTCTGGTTCCAACCAATCCTTTATAAACATCGAGTAATCGCCAACTAGAGAAGAATGTCAGCAATGTCAAAGCAGGGTTTCAAACTGAGTGCTCGCATTACCCTTCGAGGAGAGATTTCCCAATGCGGCCGCACTATTTCCTTGAACCTCGATGCTTTCTGATGCTGTGAGAGGGATTAGTACGTCGAATACTCCTAGGTTCAGCAGATGGGACTTGAGGTCGTCGCTCAAGGCTAACACCGCGATCGCCGCCGTCATCTCTGATTGGACGCTCAAGGGAACACCCAGAACCAACTGTTTGCACTTTTGTACCGCCCCCGCTTCCAACACCAACTCCTTGTTTTTGTCAGAACTGGCAGCCAAATTTCGCAAGGTGGATATCGCGTGACACTGAATCTCCTCATTTTCTGTTGACCCAAGTAAATCCACCAACGGTCTAAGGAATCCCGCCTCGATAATTGGGGACTCATTGAGCGGATGTATCGATATATTCCGGATACAGGCAACGGCCGAAAGAATGAGGGGAAGAAACGAGGACTGGAGGAGACGGAGAAGGGGCGGAAGACCCTTGGCGCGGACGATGTCGAGTTGATATTTTTCGTCGGACGCTAGATTTCGAAGTGCCAATGCAGCCTGGCATTGCACTTTCGGGCTCGATGAATCCATCAGGTGAACCAGGGAGAAGACCAGTTTAGGTTCATTTGATGCCAATTTTTTCCGATTAGCCTGGTCGACGGCAATATTACTGAGAGCTGTTGTGCAGTAGTACTGAACATCTACATCCCCCGAAGACAACAAAGATACCAGGACGGGAATAGCACCCGCGTTGACCAGTTGCTGCCGATTATCGTCTAGATTGTTCTCAGCAAGGACGATTCAACCGCAGATTGGAATTCCAGACCATCATACCTGAATGTGTCATGTTTAACAAAGCTCCTGTTGCATTCCGTTGTACCCGCATATCCTTGGATTTAGCAAGTCTTGTCAATGGTCCCAAAGCACCCGACCTGGCAATTTTGGCTTTGTTATCCTCATGGGTGGCGAGATTTGTGATGCACCCCACCGCATTACATTGAACCTCGACATTCGGTGACATCATTTGTCGTATCAACGGCGCAAGTCCGCCGAGTAGAACTATTGCAACCTTGTTTTCAGCTACATCAGGGTTAGTACTCAACAATAGATCAAAGCTCTGGGTAAAGAACACAGACTGTTGACGGCGAGGTTTCCCAAGGCAGCGCTAGCTGCACGTTGTACCTCGATATCTGAGCTCTGAAGAAGGAAAAGTATTGGCTCAAGTGTGTCACGGTCCACCTCCCGAACATCTGACACGGGCCTAATTAGCAATCTGAACGGAAAAGCAAGCCTGGTTGTGGATGCGGAACTCCTACCTCTCTCCGTGATTTCTGCAAACGTTAAACTAGCACTACGCTGAAGATCGACATTATCCGAATATACGAGGGTGCTCAATGCCCGAAGAGGTTCCCCGGTAAAAAAGTCAACCTCGGAACGCTAAATCCAGAGTTAGCATCTACCAAGGAAGAGGGCCAAATATAAGTGGATGCAAGGCATTAAGAAAATCTACATTTTCGAGGTATTGCAGGAGATCCGAGACTGCCTCTCTCTCGCTCTCCTGGAGCACTGGCTCGTAAAGACCGTCCCGAGTGCGGCCTGTATCACGTTAGAACATCAAAAAACACGCACTCACAAAACCGGCGCCGGGTAGATATCCAGGGGGAATACCTCTGCAGCAGGTGGAGCATGAGGAGCCGCAGTTCCCCATGGTGAGGCTATGCGTGGCTTGACGATGGAGTTAGTGTTTTTTAGATGGGGTGAGTACACGTCGAGAGAGGAGGGAGGCCGAAGAGTACAGTACACACAGGACGACAGAATGTGTCGCTGCTGACGGAAGGAATCGGAAATGATGGTTCTGAGAGCGGAGAGCAACGGGCCCGGAGGGATTCAAGAGCTGGCTGAGTCGGGGGGGGGGGGTGTTACGGAGGGGAGAATAGCTCCTTTCGTTTGGTGGTTAGCAAGAAGGAGACGAGAGAAAGCCGTCGCACGTAGCAACCGAGCAGCCGCGCGCCACGTCTGGTGGGTCAGTGGGTCAGACAACAATAGCAATGTATGCAACAGAAGGGACAAAGGCTTTATGGAATAGAGGTTAGGGCTCGGTTGTGGTACCGTTAGATTAGGTCTGGGCAAATACCGATACGATCATACGATGATGATAAAAAAAAAAATCCTTAGGAAGGGAGAAAACTTCTTCCCCTAGCGCTCGAGGTTGATCCGTTGCGAGACCTCCAAGTCCCCTACCACACTTTTGGGCTGCTCGGAACGTGGCGCGAGTCGGAGGGCATTTCTCTGATTGGGTATGGGCTGTCAAGTGCCTCTCTATTCCTAAGCGGCTCACTGCACTCGGCAGTTTCGTATCGTGCGAATGCCGCACAGTGCCGGTGCTCGAGTACGGTACCAGTACTATAGTAGTCTACGGTACCGGTTCTCGAGCAGTCTGCCCGACATCTCTGGGCATGCGGGCGGATGAGGGAAAAGGCACCACAAGCAGGCCCCTGACTTCCTCACGGGTGGGATGGTGGAGGGGTCATGATCAGCTTTCACCCAGCCACCAAAGCCCGGCCTTGTGCTGCCCGCCGCAAGTGACCTCATCCCATTCATCCGTTCCTCCTCAAGCAAAAGCAGGGGAAGGCCGCCGTACCCTAAGAACGGTCACCGAAATAATGGAACCTCATCCCGCGACGTTGGACCTCCCACCCCTACAGTACTCGTAGACTTATGTATGATAGTATTACCGGTATACCGTACTGTACTGTACGAGCGGACTACCGTATCAACTCTTGCGATTTACTATCTCCGTCAGGTCGTCGATCCCGTGACGCAGGGGCAAAAGTTTCCTGAGTTCAATATAATATGTTTCACCCTAGTAATAACGATCCGGTTGTCCACCAGTCCTTGAGGATGGCCAGTGCTTCCCCGACACGGTATAGCCCGAGCCCTCTCTTCCCGTTGGGTCTCATTAACTGGTTCTATCAATTCCGTTAACTTACTATGCTAAACCTATCGTGGACTAATACCGCGGTTTGCGGGGATATTGGCGACCTAAAGAAGAGAGTGAACCGCAAGTTATTAATAAGGGAACTTGTGGGGTCTGCAGTATGATATTTTTTTCCTTTTATTTGTCTCATAGGTGGGCTGAAGGCCGTCCTTCTTCTGCACGATCCCCACCACCCCTTCCCGAAGAGGGGAATTCTGGACGTCCTATCGTGAGGTTCAATTAAGTTTAGTTCCCATGACAATATGCTCTCGGCTCAAGAAATCGGAGAAAAGTATCAAATATTTTCCGTGTGTGCATAACAAAACGCTCCTGGATACTCGAGTACTGTACATATCACGGCGGCTGTGCTACGTGATTGCGGGGTTCTCCACACCTGGGTTCTCCACACCTGACACTCTAGAGTACACTCTAGGCATACTATCATTTTGCAGTGAGTGTAGGTATGTGCGAGCACTTTTCCATCAAGAGAGATTCATAGTCACACAGGATACGGTATCAGCTGCGCAGTCCGCCCTCCCCCCCGCCGCCAGGGGTACCTGTACTGTACTCGTAGAGAAAGAATAAAGAGTATCGGTACGCGGCAATCGAGTAGCAAGCGGGCCCAACGTTATCAGACAGGCTACAGTCACGAATTCATATAATAGTAAGCTTACGATAACCGCAGCACACCCTCACCAATAACACTAGCAACACTTCCTCGTTTGCGGTATACTTGTACCGGCATCACATACTACGGGACTGTACCGGTACTTGTATCATTACACCATCTTCGCCTACCACTCAATCCGGTTGTGTCCTTTACCCTTTTAACTCACATCATCAAACTAAAATCCTATCGTCCCCCAACCTTGTGAGGCTGACGGCACACTGTATTGGACTTAGTAATGCCTGCGAGGAATCGGCGCATTGAAATTTTCAGCGCCTACCAGCAAACAGGCTTCGAGTCACCGAAAGGCGCCCCCCATCATTTTATATTGCGCCCATACCCCGCCATGATCTGAAAACTTCATCACCCACCATCATCACAGCTCCTTATTTTCAGCGTTCACGTTCCCATCTAAAACCCTAAAAACGTTACTCTAGCTTTTACACCGCCTTTACATTCCGCCCACAATCAAGTAGTTATTACGCAGTGCGAAATCATGGGTGTAAGTTGCCTTCTCGGCCTTCCTCTGGTAGTACTCGTGCGTCCGAGTTGAAGCCGGACACCCAAGGTAGCGGTTCCCATACAAGGTGTCCCCCTTCAACTCGACCGCGTGAGTACATAAAAACTGACCCGCCATCCCTTCCCTCCTTCGTTCCAACATTTCCACATAAACACCCCACTATTGGCCAAGATCCTCTCACCCACCAGACCTCCATTAGCCCAATTTCTCCTTTACTAAGATTTCTCAAGAATCATGGCTTACAATTACGGTTACGATTACAACCAGCTCGCAAGTAAAATGGCAGCCGCCCAAACACCTGGTGCCCCACCTCCCGGTGGCGCCCCTCCATATCAACAACCGTATGGCCAACCGGCACAGCAGTCAGGACAATATCCCGGATATCCCCCAGCCGGCGCTCCCACCCAAGGCCCAGCTTATGCTCAGCAACAATATCAACCTTATGTAACCTCACCTTCTTGTATCTATTTCTCCCTCGTCCTTATGCTTACTTCCTTTACGACTTCAGCAGCAAGGATATCCACCCCAGGGCCAACCACCGCATGGACAACCTCCCTACGGCCAGGCTCCTTATGCCGGTGCTCCTCCGTATGGACAGAATCCAGCACCAGGTTACGGGGCTTCGCCTTCGGGCCCTCCTCCAGATGCCAATATTCTTTTGAGCATTCTAAGGGAAGCGGTAAAGGAAAAAGGCATCGAGCACATGTACCCGGAAAATAGGCTAGTCGGCATTGCAAATGACATGGCCAAGAAAGACCCCGTTAATACCTTATGTAATCATTGGAAATTGCCAAAAGAGATTGGGTTCGACTTTGTCAAGCTTGCCTTGTTCGACGTCGTCTTTCTGTTGGATGACAGCGGTTCTATGCGCTTCGGCGATGGCCTCATTGAGGAATTAAAGTTTATTCTCTCCAACGTCGCTTTTGCCACTGGGCTTTTCGATCAGGATGGATTTTCTGTACGATTCATGAACTCCAATGTACAAGGGGACAATATCAAGACCGAACAGCAGGCGGCCGCTCTTGTGGACCAAGTGAGATTTGAGGACGTAACACCATTGGCTACCTCGTTGAAGAACAAGATCCTGGATCCATTCATCTACGGGCCTGAGCAACGAGGTGGTCTAAAAAAACCTGTCCTCGTTATCATTATCACAGATGGCAGGGTAAATGCTGTACCCGAGAACCAACTGATTAAAATCATAGCTAACACTGTGGTAGCCCACCGATAATGTCCACGGCGAATTTCAACAACACATCCAGTCCGTTTCTTCTCATTTCCGCGGAAAAGGGGGTGAGAAGACCCCCCTCCCCCATCCTCGTATCTTTGTGTTAGCTAACAGCCATCTCTTCTCAAGTTGTGTCGTTCCAAATTGCCCAAGTTGGGAACGACAAAGGAGCCCAACAGTTCCTCTCAGAATTAGATAATGATAAGGTTATTGGAGGGCTCATCGATTGCACATCCAGTCAGTAAATCAAATGTGGCCCCTCAGCATGCAACTGCTAATGACGGTAGATTTCGAGCTTGAATCCGTGGAATTTAGGAAGAAAGGTGTCGAGTTGACAAAACACCTCTGGTACACAAAGTTGCTCCTTGGGAGTATTGATAGCAGTGTAAGCACCTTACTATAAGAAATGAAGCATCTTATTAACCTATAAACTAGTATGACAGCAAAGACGAAGACAGGAAAGCAGCCAACCCCGCAGGAGTCCCTGGATCGACGGGTTATCCTGCTCCCGGGGGCGCCCAGCCATACGGTCAACCAGGAGCATACGGCCAATCTCCAGCAGGAAAACCGGGACAATATCCGCCACAACAGCCCTATGGTGCACAGCAGTATGGCGGAGGCTATCAGCACCCACAAGGACCGCAACCTGGTTATGGTGCCCCTCATGGTGCCCCTTCGCCTTCGCCTGGCTCAGCACCTGCATATGGTCAGGCACCATATGGCCAGCAACCAGGCTATCCCCCTCAGGGCCAACAAGGATATCCACCTCAGAGCGGATATGGAGGGCCAGCACCGCCACTACAATACAACCCGAACGCCGCATACGGGGCTCATAAGAAATAGGAGAATGAGCTCCCCCCTCACACTCGGCAGTTTTTTGTGGAGTATTTTTCTTTTTCTTTCTTTCTCTTATTTACGGTTTTCAGTTCTCAGTTTTCAGCCCTCAGTCCCTTGGAAAAAAAAACGGCTCGAGCATTCTAAAAACCAAGGCGTCGTGCCATAGGTGCTTTGGGGAGGAGATGCGCTATTTTGCTAGTCCAGTTATTACTGTGTTTAGCCCTCGGATTAGCCACCAAATTGCTAGGATTTACTTGTTGTAGCTAAGAGAATAGTCTTGAGGGAAGGAGAAAAGCCTCCCTAAACACTCCCAAAAAAAAAAGTATCACGCAGTATCTCCAGGTTCAGTTTGACTATGATAATAATATCATGATACCATATTACGGCAGACCGCCCCAACCAAGATGAACCCTATGGACCCCTAACCTAAATCTTACCAAACCCACCAGGAACACGGTGAGGAATCAGCACCAAAAAGCCTAAGCGTGGTAAATGGACAGATCTACAGTGCCTCCCGTACTGCGCAATACAGGTGGAGCGCCGCATCTCCCGATCTCGGTCGCAAGGCTTGCATTGCATAGACTACCGTATCGTACACTCTCCCGGACCCAGCGCCACGCATAACGCATCCACCTGCATAACACCACTGGGGACCGACGGCCAAGGCGAGTGGGCGGACAAACGGAGGAGGGAGATGATCTGGTTTCGAGTGATGGTGAATGATTAGCTGCAAGGTGCGGGCAGTTCCTAGCGTGCAAGTGAGTGAGTGGGTGGGTGAGTGAGTGGGTGGCGGGGCAAAGTGGGTGGAGTGGGGGGTGGTTGATGACGGCGGTGGTGGCGGCGCTTGTTGCTTGTTGGAGTGCTGTTAGGATATGGTACGGTACAGTACAGCACACCGGTATTAGATAGGGGCGCACGGATAATAACCCAATTTTCTATTATACGGTATGATACACCACATATTATTTGAATGATTAATAAGATCTCGCTCTGTTTGGGACTTTATTCCACATTATCATTCGTATAAACAATCTGTAAAGCACTCGTACTGTGCTGTACAGTACTGGTAGTGCCATGGGACATAATTCATAACCGAAATCTTTCCAAGGGGAAAAACCAAAAACGCGAAAAGTAAAGACAAAGATGAAAACAAGTGAAACAGCAGTTCTTGACCTCCCCACAAAATACCTTTTTGGGAAAATGCACACAAACAAGCTTGAGAAAAAAGGAAATATTGAAGGAAAAAAAAAGTGGTTGAACGAGAAACGGGCAATCAATTAAATCATTCATGATAAGACATCAGAAAACTCCCCTATTTCATGCGTTCCGTTGCCCGTACCCACCGTGAGGTGTTTTGGTTAAGGAGTGGGTGAATCGAGTAGTATCAAGGGTCGGATCGATTTTTTGGTTATGAAACCGAACCCATGTGCGAGATTATCATGATCCTTTCGGTTTTCCCTGTTCATCCCGCTCTAGCGGGGTGTTTGTATCGTAGCCTAGGGACTTTACTATTCCAAGGCCTTTCGTCCGGCCCTCCCTGAACAGAAGCTTGTCGCCGGTGCAGAGGAATTCCCTACGGAGTTGATGAGAACGGGGGATTTAAAAGGTGGATGAGATCAATTGTAAAGGACTCACGGTCTCTGGCAGAATTCAAAAGCAACGGTAGCTCTGTCACCGGTCCTCATGAGGTCTTTATTGATGTCGATAATCCGACAAGTTTGACTGACGGGGCCGACATGCAACATGGCCTGGTATTTCGGCTTTATGGTGGTTGCGTGGGATAGGATGAGGACTAGGAAACAATGCCGGAGCGTTAGATATCGTGGGTGCTAGTGTGGGGTGTGAGATGTAAAGTTGTATCTAGTCCTTACCTTCTGCAACAAATCTTTGGTGCGCCTTTGGAGGGTTGTCACTTCTTGGGAGCACAACCATCCCCTTTCTCACTTCTCTTCGTCGTACTTTTTTCAAGGCGAATGAAGCGCTCTGACCAGCGGAGCAGACTGGGACTGCTATACGTTTCCGCTCAATCGACCTAATGGAGGTAGTGATAAAGTTCCCCAAACTGTCTGGGCCGATGAGTATTGGGTCGCCCGCATGGATCACACCGCTTTTAACGACTCCAGACACCACGGTGCCCACGAACGGCACCGAGAAGCAGTCGTTAACGTGGAACTCGAACGAGGTATCGGTATCAAACTTTCCATGGAACGGCAAGATATTCAGGAAAGTGCGAATGTAATCCAAGCCCTCGCCAGTGACGTTTGAAACCTGGAAAACTGGACAGATCCTCTCGCTGACGAATTGTTTCGCGGTGTTGACTACATCTATTTTATCCTTGATGAAGATCGGTATTTTCCTTGCGCCAGGAGATTTCAGAATTTTAGTTATTTGGTCAACAGTTTGCTTAAGAATTTGGGGCGGGCAGATGTCGATTTTTGTTATCACAACCAGAACCGGAACATTCAACGCCAGCGCAATACCCAAATGCTCACGAGACATTCCAATCAGGCCGTTATTCGCAGCTACCATCAGCATCACATAATCCGGGGAGGTTCCCAAAAGGCCAAAGACGGTGGTGCGGAGATATCTCTCATGACCAGCGAGATCAGTAAATGAGATAACTTTTGCAGAACGATTCCCAATCTCTTCCCATTTGAGTTTCCGGCCGGGATCGTTGCTTCCCACAATTTTGGACTCAGCGTCATACCCAAGGATTTCCATTCCTATGAAATTATGAGAGGAAATTTCGGTACAGAAAGCAAGGGATGTATACCCACGGAACTAGTTCTTCCTGACTCGATCTCGTGCTTATGCCTAAAAAGGTTGACACGAGTCTTGCCTCGTCCGTCATCAAGTGTATTTTTTGTTAGCACCCCCAGCATAGTTGACTTCCCCGCATCAACTGGAAATTATATGGTCAATTATGATACTTTGGCTTCAATTGAGGGAAGTGCGTGGTATCTACCATTTCCGACAACAGCCACCCTAATTTCCAACAGGCCTTCAAGTGACTCGGGTTTCTGGCGTATCAGCACTGTAGATGTTACACCTTTTCCATCTACCGGCTCTCCCCCATCAACACCCAGATTGCTTGTTATGAGCACCGTTACTGCCGCCCTAATCTCTGTAGCAGCGGTTTTAACCGCTTCCATTGCCTGCTCATATTCTTCTTTGGTGAACTCCATTGACTCGGCATTGTTATTATCCACCCCGACCTCGAACAACGTTTCCCCACGGCCCTCTTTTATTCTCGACAACAGAAGCTCTCGGAGCCGAGGGCCGTTCTCTTCGCGAGGGCCCAAGAGGAGATCCTTGAGAGCTGAGTTTGGCTGTGAGTCATCTGCAAGTCCTAGAGATTCAATGATGTCGAGCTCATCGTGGTCTTCTGTAGTATCACCAGTTGCTGCCCCACCTGGCCTCCGAAGCTTCTGCTGCTGCTCGACATATTCTGCGAAGTCGCTTAGTGCAATTTCTCCGGCGCGCCGTCGGTCGTGAGCTATCTGTTTATCTGCTCTAGCGGAACTCGCCATGGTGGTGGGATGGGTTTCCAAACTCTTAACGCGGGGCAGTAATTGAACGGCGATTAAGTTTGCGGTATTCGTAGGATCATTTGCCTATTGTTCTGTAAGAAAAGTAGCGTAGTGAGTAAATAGGGGATTATTTGAATGAGTCTTCAATGGGAAAAACATACCGAGATCGAGCTTTATAGCTGTGAGGAAGGTTCCTCTGAGTCAAGGTCCGCAACTTTTGAAGTGACGCTGAACCCTTCCTGAGTCACGGGTGTCACCGAGTTTTTTTTTCTTTTCTTGTGGATACCATCAATTTTATCGAAAATTACCGTAGAGCGAGAAATGTAGTTGCCGGTGCAATCCTAGTCTTGTTCACCGTATCCTATTAAACCTTGATACAATTATTGTGTTTTTTTATTTTAGTTCTTAGCTCCAATGGTTAAAATAGTAGAGATATGAGTGATTATCTATGACGATAAGTGCATGCGGCTGATTAGATCATCATGATGGCACGTGATCTCCAAGCTCGCGTTGAGGCGAAACGCGTCTACTAAGGTCCCAGTTTTCATCAAAAATTGACCAGTGTCACCTTTCCCCGGCAATTACCACTCTTTTCCTTTCTTCGTTGACGACAAAGAAAAGCGACAAAGGAAGGCGACAAAGGGAGGCGGCAATAAGCAAAACAAACACTAGTGCTATGGAGTCATCTGTAACCCCTTCGACAAAAAAGCGCTCTTTCGATTCCCCTACTTCAGAGCCATCGCCCCTTCCAGAGGCTCCGTCTCCACTACCGACTCGAAATATGGAAAACTCGGTAAACACAGGCAACAGTGATAATCTCGACTCCCGGTTTGGCCGAGAATTCAAGAATGTTGTAGGTGGGGAGTTGTCTATAGATGATTTGAGGCAGTTAGAGGAGGTTTCGGGAGGAGATATTCAGAGAGGTGAGGCAATATTCCCTCCTCACTTTTCTTTCTACTGGTAAATATTAACAACCATCAATTATAGCTATCAATATGTATGAGACCCTTGGAACACTACTGCTGCATTTTTGCTGAGGTATTTTAGGTACTTTGACGAGTCTTGGAAAACAGCAGTCTCCAAGAAGCGGAAAGTATTTCACGATAGGTCTATGTCGGTAGCGGATACTGGTAGTGCGAAACTGCCTAAAAATATTCCTTCCAAGATTTTTATTGGGCAATTTGGTGCAGATGGTTGGGCCACTAAAAGCGGTACAAAATTGCTTTCCTTTGGCGATTCGGTGAAAATTGAGCGCCAAAGAATGCGGTTGGGAGAAGCTGTACCAAGCGCTGGTGGAAAATTGAAAGGAAAGGCGACCGCTGCGGTGAGCACTCAACAGAGTGGAGCAACAGGTAGCAAGTCAACGCCATTGAGACAGCGCAAGACTCAGGACATTATCGTTCGGTTTACAAACTCCAGGGGAGAGGAAATAGGCCGACTCTCACAAGATACTGCTAGTTTTGTGTCCACCTTAATTGATCAAAGAATCGCATTCTTTGAGGGAATCTGCATCCATGCCGGGGAGAAGATCCGGACAAATGATACAATAGATTTGCAGCTTAACTGCTATTTGTTGAAGGAATCATTTGAGAATAGCCGCTTTCGACCTGCGGATACAAATCGCGTTGCAGATATTTTTGCGGCTAAAGAAACTCAAGATGAGAGAGTTTTAAGGTTAAGGCAAGTGGCATTGGTAAAGCTTTTTCAAAGGATGAATCTTGAACCCAGGTCCACAAACCTCGTTACGCAAAAGCACAAAGCAGTAGGAATTCTACAAGCTGCAGAAATTGCGGAGCAGCACGAGATCACAAATATTAGTACAGCAAACAATGCTCCTAAAACTATCACAAATGATTCAGTTGACGAGTTTGGCGATGAGGAGAACACAATTGTTGAAGAAGGAAAAGAGTTGGAGGAGGACCAACTCAATGCTCTTTATCGTTTGTTGCACCTTAAAACATATTTTCGACTAAAGGTACTGACTTGTTTAATTTATTCAGAGAAAGCGCAATCCTTCAATTCCGATACCCCGGAAGCGGAACCTGCTGACACTTTTGCGATGAGTTTACGTCGGTACCAGAAACAGGCCTTGCATTGGTTTCTGAGCAAAGAGAAAAGTACGGATAATCGCGTAAGCGAGTCGATCCATCCTTTATGGGAGGAGTATGAATGGCCGAACGCGGAAGAGGATCATAAAAAGGCTATTCGTGACTTGGGTCAAGATAAATTTTACGTTAACCCATATTCTGGAGAACTCTCCCTTAAATTTCCGAAGCAGGAACATAATTGTTTAGGTGGGATACTCGCTGATGAGATGGGTTTAGGTAAAACGAGTAAGCTACCATGCCTAAAGCAAAATGGATATGGAGTTCGCTAATAGTTATCTAGTTGAGATGCTAAGCTTAATACACACCCATCGTCCTGAGCTTTCTGGTCCTAGCCTACTCCCAGCCAATAGTTTCGGCAGACTACAGAGACAGAGCGAAGGAGTAGTGTCAGCTCCGTGCACCACACTTGTTGTTGCCCCAATGAGTCTATTAGCTCAGTGGGAGTCTGAGGCTGAAGCAGCTTCAAAACCTGGAACTTTAAAGACTTTGGTTTACTATGATTTACAGAAAAAGCAGAATCTCCAATCATTGTGTAATGCCTCGAATGCTGGAAACGCTCCGAATCTCATTATAACTAGTTATGGAGTAGTACTTTCAGAGTTTGGCCAGGTAGTCGCCTCTGGTGGAAAGCGTGGAGCACATGGTGGTTTATTCTCTGTAAAATTTCTCCGGATTATACTGGATGAAGCGCATCATATCAAAAACAGGTAAATGCTCATGATACCAATTTATCCAATAATACTAATAGTTAAAAGGACAAGTAAATCAGCAAAGGCTTGCTATGAGCTCAGTGCAGATCACCGTTGGGTCCTTACGGGAACGCCTATCGTCAATCGGTTGGAAGATCTTTTCAGTCTAGTAAGATTTTTACGAGTTGAGCCTTGGAGTAATTTCTCCTTCTGGAAAACGTTTATCACAGTACCCTTTGAGGAAAAAGACTTCATAAGAGCCCTTGACGTTGTGCAAACAGTCTTAGAACCATTGGTTTTACGGAGAACAAAGGAAATGAAAACTCTTGATGGGGAGCCTCTTGTTCCCCTTCCTAAGAAAACAACTGAGATTGTATACATAAAGCTTTCCAAAGCGGAGCTCGATGTCTACAGGCATATTGAAGCTAGGGCAAGGAGCGATCTTGCCCGTAGTATTGAGGTGGGTGCAACTTGGTAGTAAAAAAAAAATACAGTATGTTTGCTGACGGGTTATAGATGGGAACGGTTTTGAAATCGTACACTAGCATATTTGCACATGTCCTGCGGCTTAGACAAGCTTGTTGTCATCCAATATTGATTAGAAAGAAAGAGATTGTCGATGATGAGATGATTGCTGAGGCTGAATATGATGCTGCTAGGGGGTTCAGTGATGACATGGACTTGAACGCTTTGATAGATCGCTATTCGGTTCAAGAAAATGATGCATCGCCTAATCTTTACGGTGCAAATGCTCTCAAGGAGATTAGAGATAATGTAGAAAATGAATGTCCCGTGTGTCTGTCGGACCCGATACCAGACCAAACTGTAACGGGCTGTCTGCACGCAGCATGCAAAGGTTGTTGGGTTCGATTGATTGAGGTAAGTCTA
>QLOI01001029.1:57197-78060 GCA_003313605.1 Tuber umbilicatum
GGTAAGTCTAAATTTTTTTTTTTTTTTTTTGCTGGGTGGTAGGGAGGACGGGTGTATTAACATTTCGGTAGACCGCAAAGTCCAAGCAAGAATTGCCTAAATGCGTAAAGTGTCGTGAACCAATCAATGAGCGCGATCTTTTTGAAGTTATAAGAAACGATTCCCTAGCCGAGGGAGTTGGTCAGTCTGGAAACTCTCAAGGTCAAGCTGACATAACTCTACGCCGAATAAACTCTCGCTCGTCTGCGAAGATCGAAATGCTGGTTGAGAAATTGACGGAGACCGAGAAATCTTACCCGGAAAGAAAGAGTTGTGTTTTTTCACAATTTACAACCTTTCTCGATCTTATAGAAAAGGAACTGCAGAGGTATGGCGCATGAAGGGATGTTTGCGCTAGTGATATGTACTTACAACTGACGAGAACTACGATACAGGCGTCGAATCAAATTTCTCCGTTTTGATGGATCAATGTCGCAGCAAAAGCGCGCTGAAGTTGTTACTGCTTTCAAAATGGGCCAGGGTTCCAATGTTCTCCTACTGAGCCTCAGAGCTGGTGGAGTAGGGCTCAACTTGACGACGGCAAGTCAGGTTTTTATGATGGACCCTTGGTGGAGTTTCGCCGTTGAAGCTCAAGCGATCGATAGAGTTCACAGAATGGGTCAAACTTCTGATGTAATGGTTTATAGGTTTGTTGTTGAAAGTACCGTAGAGGAGAGAATCGTGCATACTATTCAAGCGAGGAAGAAGTTTATGTACGAAGCCCTATTCCGAATCAAGTGCTCTGCTTCCTACTAACATTTTTTTTGCTTCTGATAGTGCCTCCTCCTTAGGGATGATGAATGATGAAGAAAAGAAGAGAGCAAAAATGGAGGATATCAAGATTCTTCTTGGTAAATAAGTGATAGCTAGAGCGGAACACAGGGTCTTGATATTTTCTGGTTGATAGAAGGTCTTATATGGTTCTGGGTTTCATTTCTGTTCGCTTTTTTTTCTTATACTAAGCTTGGGGGTGCGTCTGCGCACAACACCACTAATAATTAGTGCAATAGGCTGTAGATTCAATTGCGCAATTTCTTTCTTTTCCGAATCAGTTACGACTTTTTACGATAAAAACAATGGTGTTCTCGGTGGATGAGTATTTTTTTACATTATGGCTTATTTTTAGCAAAACATCTTTGCTTCCTGTTATTTTATAGAACTGGACAATTTGCGGGACGGTAGGGTGTGACGGAATTCATTTGTTACATTTTATCCCTAGCCATAACTAGTCTATGTGTGATGCCACACTATATTCCCACTAAAGCCTGGTTGAAATCAAGAACGAATGAGCTAATAAGTTATGTAGACACCCTGATCTCTAAATAGCTATTTAAATAAGCAGTGAAGTGTATATAATTAGGCATATGGTACTGGTTCCCTTACTACCTGTAGCACTCAGAGCTTTTACGAGAATATATGATATATTAAAAATAAGCTTAAAATGATCCCATGAAGTGGGTAATATCGCCTTATTAATAGATTCCTTATCTGATTTTGAGTCATTCCCCTTTGGTAAAAGCATTTGTTTACGCTTACTAGTGTCTTTGTTCCATATTTTTAGCTCCAATTAACCTGTGTAAAACAGATTGAAGGTACTACACTTAAAGCTCTATTTATTTCTGTTATAGTTATTTATTTCCCCTTTTCTTGTTTATCTGGTATCTATATGATACAAGGCTGGTAGTAATGTATGAGTGGAAATAGTAGGGGTTCCTATCATTTGAATTGGCTACCAACTGTGAGCCTTGTCAACTACTTGTATGTCTCAGACAAGAATTGGTTTCCCAATTCGTTATAGTAAGTATGGACTGGTACTTTTCCATCAAAGAAGTATGGTGGAGAGCTAGTTAAGGAGTCTGACTATTTGGAGAATTGTCTCCTACTACTCCAACTTCCTCAACAATGCTATCTCAATTGACTACAAATATGAGCTTGAGCCTCCTCTGATCTGTCTGCCATCCAATAACCAAGGACTTGGAAAAAACATTCACACAATCTACAGATAAAAGCAATACCCCTCTATAACATCTGCTTTTCTCTGTCTTTAACCACAAAGCTTTATATAAAGCTATAACTGTTAGGCATATGCATCAGCAAAAATTAATCCCGCATCTGATGCGCCGGCCTTTCGTCCGGACACACCTGGCAACTCTTTTGCGTCCTGTGCGTCCTGTGCATCCTGTGCGTCCTGTGCGTCCTGTGCGTCCTGTGCGTCCTGTGCGTCCTGTGCGTCCTGTGCGTCCTGTGCGTCCTGTGCGTCCTGTGCGTCCTGTGCGTCCTGTGCGTCCTGTGCGTCCTGTGCGTCCTGACTCGCGTTGCCACATCCCCTGGCGTCCTGTGCGTCCAGTGGTTCGTTGCAACGCAATTTTGTGTTATGAGCGTCTTGGCTTGCGTCGCAACACTATGTTGCATCCTGTGCATCATGCTATATGATGATTGCATCATGTTAAACACCTCCTGTGCGACGACGCCTGAACACCTTGCTAAGCGAGTTTTCGTTTGAATTTCCCCTCCAGATGATGTGATCCCTATCTTACGTCTTTCTCGTATCCTGACACTTGTCTCGAGTCTTTTACCTTCCGGGTAAGAGCTGTGTGTAGTGTTCATCGTGCCCATGTGTCCGGTTCCTCTTCACCACTCTCCCGGCGTCAAGACTCCCTCAGACGAGCTCTCCCACATTTTTCCATCATCTAGACATTCCCACCTCTGCCTCACTGCTCCACTGTCTCCTTACGCCCTCACTCTCGTTTCCTCGTCCCCGTAATGTCACTGGATGCTGTGGAAATTGTTCATCCTCTGGTTCTCCACCTTCAATCCGTCCCTTGGATGTAACAGGCCAGCCCTAGTATGCATTATTGGCCGTGTGTTCCCAGTCGGCACTTACATGCTCATTATGTCACAGGTTCTTATAATTTCTTCATTGTTAATGCCTTCAATTATTACTATTCTATTATTTCTACGTCTGACTTGCTATATACTATTGGTAATTTGGTTTGCCCCAAGCGCTTCTTGGTGGCAGTTTGCCATGTTTTCCAAACTTCCTACGAGTAGCGTGGCGATTCACCAAACGTGAACACATAAAACCAGTTTCCATTATTTTGGCATTTGTCAATAAATTTCATTGAACATCTTTAAATCAATACGACTATTGACGAGCCATTGTTGCTCACCCTCGGAAATAAGGTGGACAAGTTCGAGAATTGTACCAATGTCGACAATTGTAAACCTTCGCGCATCTGGCCTCAGCTGGACTGTGACAAGATCGTGGAACTCAGATGGGCGCCCAACGTTAAGAGCATTGAGCATCTGAATACACGCAAGTTGGTAGACTCTCCCGGGGCCCCTGGGGTCTTGGAGGTTTAAGAGCGCGATGAGCTTCCCTGGAAGCCGGCCCTGGAGCGCGCCATACATCCCTTCCCCACCAGTCAGCACTCAAACGCAATCATTACGACTGGCCCGGTTCTGGAAGAGGCTGGTGCCAGTAGATCGTGCCCGGTGGATGTCGTAAACATTGTTTTCCAGGAACGCTAGAACTGGGACTTCGAGGTGCGTCATCATCTCGACAGGAAGGCGTTGAATTATCGCAGGGTCTTCCGGAAGGCATCACTCCATGGCCTGGCTCTGGCGGCTGTGTCCAATCAATTCGGCGAACATCATCTCACTCGAGATGTCCAAGGCCCTGCAAATATTGAGAAGGTCCGCACCTTAAAGATGTTGTCCCATCTGCCGCCTCCGACATGTTTGTGGCTCAGATTCATCGCTCGGGGTCCCCATGTTCGGAGAGGCGCCTACCGGGATTTGTACGTCACAATGACGAACGGGGTACAGGTTTAGTAGTCTCATTTAGATCGCGTGTTGTCGCCCATAGCTGTGCAAGATCTGTTATGCAGTGTCAATTTTATTCGAACGTCACCATCCGTCCTTGATTTGCTCCTAGTGTGCAAGCTCACCTAACTCAGAAGAATACATAGGAATGTTGCCAAACTGGTATATATGATTGCCAAAGTGACACAGCAGATGCATCTTTATAAAGTTGAAATGAGATTCCGCATTGATCAATTCCATGCGTAGGTTGTTCTCTTCCTCTCGATCCTGCGCATGAGCATGACATCGCTTTGATCCAGCGAGCATTTAGTTCACTTTCGTTCTCTGTTGTCGTAGCTCACTCCGCTGGTCGTCAACCTTGGCGAGTGTGCGTTTAGACACCCGAAACTCTTGGAAGCTATCCTTCGTCGCGTGAAACAGATCGAGATATTGTTCCATGTAACCTATGGTCTCTTCTGTATGACTCTGGTATTGGGCTATCATACTGAAATTGAGTAGTGATCGGACGCAGGCGAGAGCACGTTCAACAGGTATCATCTGAGTGCTGTCGGGCTCTCTCAACGCCACTGTGAGAACTCCCAAAAGACATTGCCCCTGGTTTCTCATCTCCTTTCCTTACCAGTGCGTGACCTCATGGTAGGCTTTCTTAGAGACGAAGAATCCCGGATATGGCGGTAGGGCCTTCCAGGTGTCATCTCACCCTTGAAGCCGTGCATCTTTCTGGAGAAATTCTTGAACCCAATCCATCATGTACGTGAATAGTTCAAGATAAACAGTATGGAGTAAATCTGGCTTGTGCAGATTGGACGCCGATACACGCTCCAGGCCATAAAACACATTACGCCTGATCTTAACATCTAAAGCGGAGAACACGGTTTGGACGTTGTGCCTGTGGGACTTCCCCGATTGATCCTTGATTTCCTTTTCCAGACGCTCTTATCTCGCGTAATCTCGGGTGTGATATATTTTCTGCGTGCTAGATCCTAACATATCTAGCGATATCTCGCATCTCGGACAGGCATTTGATTTTACTTCATGTAATGCCACGTTCTCCATATGGTGGGCAATCCACATGGCCAAGATAGGAAAATACTGGTGGAGTTTCCTATCGGCACAGTTAATTGGTACACCTTCTTGGGCAGCGTTTTGCAAGGGCGCCAAGATGAGATTGAATACTCCTTGTAGTGTGTCGGCATTGATTTCTCTCTGGGCATTGTTTGCAGAAGAGGACTGAGGGAGTTTGGGCAGGACAGGTAATAGTGCAAGAAGGAGCATTGACCCAGGTCTATTACGCTTGGACGATGGGAGATTACCAATGGTAACATAGACAGGCCACTCCTTCTTGTCGCCAAAGAAGTTGGTGAGATGCGTCTGATCCGACATTCCAATAATTGGGACCACCGTTGCACCATGCTGAAGTGTTTCCTACCATCACTTGGCATTTATTTTCGTCAGCAAGGAGTAGATAAGCCATTTGGCGCTATACTTGAATGTCCCACCACCAGTCCTCTGTATGCATTTCTGCATATACCCTTTCACCATGAAGATCGTATTCACGTCGCGGTGCGTAAACAAAATCATCTTGGTACGCAATCTGATGGAGGAGATAACGAACACAGTCTAGAATGTTGTGGTAGAAGAAAGGTAAGATTCTCGTGCTGTCGTCCACTTGGCTCTCGAACCATCGTAGATAAGGACCATGTGGATCCGGCTCGCGGAGGTGGTTCTCAAGTGTATACATTGAGCGATAGCCAACGTCAGTGGAATTGCAGAGGCCGCTTGCGAAGTATTCATTGATCTGTCCCTTAGATACCTTGCCTTCTATGAACCAAGATAACATTTTAAAACTGAGCTCATTGGCAAATGGTGCCCACCGGTCCTCGCACAGATTTCTGTATTCTTCATAAAGCCCCGTCACGTCCCCAATGGATTCCCCAGCACCTGGATAGTGGGTTGGTTGGCTAGGCGCCGAAGACGTTGTAATAATATTCGGCTCTTCCACATCAGACTCGGGCGCAATCTCACTTAGTGCGTTGGGTTGGTAACTGCCAGGATCCGGGTCTGATTCATATTCGGAATCCGCCGGATCCTTCTCGTAGACCTGCGCATCGTGGGGTAATAGATTTGGTTCCGTGTGGTGATCATGATCGCGAGGAGGAGGACACTGTCCGCAAGACGCAAGAAGATCGCAAAAATCTGCATGTGCCGTTCATAGGTGTTTCTCGTACAGACCTGCACGCAGCTATTTGCGGCGACAAAGTGAACACTTGGTTGACATTGCCGGAGTGGGAAAAGAAGGTTTTCAGAATCCTTGGTATACCGTGAGATGAGTGATGTTTGCGTTTGCATATATGGACGTGATCTGGGGCCAAGCATTTGGGGCACCGATAGGTGTAGTAAATACGGTAGTGTTAGCGGTTAAGCGCATGGCACCGATACGTCATGTGAGATCAACTGTGTTTCCTTCCGGATACCAGGTTTCATCTGCACTCAAACATATGTGATTCAGTTTCTGTGTTGGTGTGTATATGCAGTTTTATTTTTCAACTTACATCTTGAAAGGGCCCAGAATGTGTTCAGCGCCCGAATTTTGAAAAGTTCTTGAAAAATATTCAAGATGTCTAGAACATCGGGAACTTCGATATATAAAACAATAGATCTTGACCGAAGGAGTGTCATAACAAAATAATACCCACTGCTTACACAACTCCCACAATATCAACATTTGCATCAGTTCAGACGCTACATACACAACGCTCACAATACCAACTTTCCCTCGATTCAGAAGACATGGCCCATAATAACAACAACCTGCAGTACGTCCACCCGCCGAATGGGAAAAAGGGAGAGAAAGACCAAAAGGGAAAGAAAGGCTAAAAGGGAGTGAAGGCTCAAGCTTCTGCAGGACAGGCATACTACCTCCCAGCTATTAGTTTCGACGCAAATTTTTGCAATTCGATTGTCTGCGGTCAAGGGATTAACCAGTCCAAGACTCTCCTGTACTTCGCGGGGCATGATGCAAAGCTCTATGAGATGTGACGAGCGGCTGTTAAAGTTCACATGTCAGCAAGAGGCTTTACCCCGCAAGATGTGCTCCTGAGCGCCGAGTTCTGCAAGATCGTCCATGGGATGAGAAGATTGCGCCCTGCATGTGATGCTCTTGTAAGAGCCGACGCTGGTAACAATGCCGCCAGGATTCGGGAAATAGACGTAGCCATCACGTGTCTCATTAAAGACTGTGGAATCAAGTTAAGAGCTAGTCATCTAAGCCATCTTGCAGTGCAAGATGCCTGTGCAAATGCCCCAGCGCAGATTGTGATTAACGGGATGTTACTACCCCCGAATGGGCCAGCACAGTGGGGCGTGGATACTCCCTGTGTCCCGGGTCACAGGCCAGACGTGTACACGAGGGTCTCGCCTGCTAAGCGCAACCAGGGTCGATAATCAGAATGCCGAACAAGCTGCAGAGGGTGACCAGGATGGCGGCCAGAACGCCGAACAACCTGCTGAGGTTGACCAGGAAGGCAACCAGAATGCCGAACATGTAACAGGGACTCCCAGTGGGAAGATGGCTCCCAAGGATGCGGCCATACCGAAGCTTTCTTCGTACGCAAAGTGAAGAACGAATATGTAAGAGAGAAAACCTTAACGGCGAAACTTAATATCGTTAAGCTGCAGCTTTACTCAATAAGTTCTCGAGAGGATAGTTGATCGTCTTAGGAGAAGAGGTCTCGCATATACTTAAGTAGAATTATATTGCCAGCTCCTCTCCATCACTCCTAAGCTCACCACCATCGCGAGCATGCCCATCTCCTCTGGGCCTCGGGCTAACATTCTGCCGAACGTTAGCCGGCTCTGCTAGTTCATTATCCAACGTGAAGTGTTTATGCAGTATCCTGATACACGCAATCAACTGCAGGAGAAAACTCTTCATATCGCTGTCCTGTTAGTGGCGAACTAACAGGTTACTGATAAGCGAGTCTAATATCGAACTCACTGTCCTATTCGTATTCATCTATGCAAGTCTCGTAGACAACCATTCAATGGTGCCATTACGTTTGACAAGTCTATCGTCTTCTACTCTCTTCGACACGATAGCTTGGTCTACGGACTTCCGCGATGAGACACTTAAGCCATTGGCTTATACAGGCGCTACCCGTAGCCACTGACGATAAACACCTCAATCAAGATAAGACTACTTCGATCTAGAGCTCGCTAACAACCTCCAGACATCTTACAGTCTTTCGGAGACATATGGGAGTCGAAGGTTTACCACTTAACCAGAGGCCTCCCGGGCTTCCAGTATACCTTACATACCTACCACCATAGGCTTATAAGGATCAGTGGTGTATGCACTCGAGAATCATTTCTCGTGTAACCATTCGGTCGCCCCATGCCCCCTCATATATCCTGCGAACAGCTTCAGGTCGGAAGGACGGCGACAACGTATACGGTATTACGCCACCATCTTCAATCATAGGCTTTTACTACAGCCGCGCGCAGGTGGTAACGGGACATACGGCTTGGCACACCTCGTGGATATCATAATATCACAAAACAATATACATTTCCCAATTAACCATAAAGTGAAGAGATTAGAAAAATGAGAATAGGAAAACAAGCATGCTTAATCCCAATTTACCACTTAGTATGCCCTCCATGTCTTCGAAAAAGTGTGAGAATTATCCGTGGCATACTATCAATGAAGCGATACACCTTCCTCCATGGCATTGCTTCCCAAACTGCCTGCGCAAGCTCAACAATATCATTTCTGTTGTAGGGGCGTCTTCTTGCTACCCTACAAGCTTCCCGGAACCTTCGTCCAAAGAAAGACCAAACATTCTCTATAGGATTCATGTCAGGAGACCAAGAAGCCCAAGGCATCCGAACAACCCCCTGCAGTATCCGATATCGCCGTGAATAGTGGGAATTATGTACACAGGAATTGTCTTCAACCATCTCAATCACATTGTCAGCTCCCCCTAACAGCTCATACAAGGGAAGGAAGTAAGGTGTATAAATTTCTTGATAATACTGTACAGAATTCATACCCAGTCGATCGCGAGAACTTTCCTTCTCATTTGTAGTTCGTTGGCCGATTGGAATCAGAGGAGTATGAAAACCATAGGTGAAACCAGCAGCTAATATGACTGTAGTCTTATCATAGGGGAAAGAGGGTTTGAGATATCGATCTTCGAGGGCAGTTCCGGGTGGGCGTCGAACCAGAGAGCGACCTCCTCCTTGTCCAATCGTAAGCTTCATCTCATCGGTAAAGATCTTTTTCCTCCAAACAAAGTTGTTCCAATGTCCCCTTTCTCGTGCCCATCGCAATCGATTACGCTTGCGTTCATGATTTAAGAAAGGTTTTTTCCTTGCAATATGAACATAAAAGTCCATAGCCCGAAGCGTCTTTCCCACGGTCCGTTCTGACACCTCTAGGTTCAGATCTGTGGTAATGTCTCGGAGCGGAGCATGAGGGTTTTGCTCATTGATGCGATGTAATATTCGCTTTACACGTTCATCAAGTTTGGGCTTCAAACCAGGACGTGGTGGGGGGTTGATTGTTTTGTTGGTCTTCCATCGCTTGACGATCCGCTGAGCCTCTGACTTTGAGACTGGGGTTTCGCTTGCAATTTCACGGTAATTTTTGCCTTCAGCATGCTTCTCAATAACTGCAACCCGCTCAGTCTCTGTAGCTGACCGCCTCTTTCCAGTACTCACATCAATTGGCATGTTGCGTGGGTTATCGTTGCTTAGGAGGTGACTGGAGGATGAGAATTTTTTCGTGTGTGTCCCGTTACCACCTGCGCGCGGCTGTAGTAAACCCAGCAACTTCCCTACAGTTGGCCCATGACTCATAGTCTGTACATCGGGGCCAGAGGGGGGTGTTGGACTCAGATTTCTCAATGTTTGCCCAAGGTAAGATTTTCTTCGGTTGGTAGCCCAACAACGGATTGCCTGATTGAGCCCAGATTCGAACCTCCTATATAATGCGTAACAAACAATCCTATGACTTTTCCCGAAACTTCGCGTAACCTTTTACACTCAAGGTAGGGTAACTCCTACCCAAAAGTAGGGTAACCTCTTTGCCAAGGTAGGGTAACTATACTTTCTGAGGTAGGGTAACTCGCCGGAACTCTTGGAGACCTTCTGAACTCGCAGCATATACTTTCCCTACCTACCTGGTATACCTTTTCTTGTTCGCAGTCTAAGCATTACCAGTTGCTTAGTCTACATGGCAACCCCTTTGATAGAGTTACTTGACTAGCCTAACCGTAATCCTTCCGGGCTCCAGCATGGGATAAGACTAAGTCTACTGTAAGATTCAGCAAGGTCGTTACAACAAACCCCTACTGCAATCTTAGGATTTGATGATTCCACCACCGAAAGCGGCGGAAAACACTTCACCTTTCCACTACTATTCGAAATTGGGACAAACTCTCATGAATCAGAAATGTCTTGCGAAATCGCAAACGCGGGAAACTAGGACTTAATTATTCCTTTTGGGTAGTGCAAGAAACACCACATGAGAAATATTAGAAGCCTGGGGGAATGGTATTTTCCGCAAGAATCATGATTGAACCACATGGTCGGCGCAGGATTAGAAAACACGTGGGAATATGAGGAAATTGTAGTCTTAGATAAATACGCATGAGTTATTGGTTGTATACAGTGTAAGGATGAACCAGTCGAACACATCCTACGCAAAATTCCGGAAGACTACCATGAGTATGTTCACTTATTTGAAGATGAAGTTGTAATGCACCACCTGTGAAAAAGTGTGATCACGCCATTCAGATTAAGGAAGGAGAGGAACCTCCTTGCGTTTCCATTTATCCATTATCGGCAATGCAATTAAAAGAACTTAGGAAATACTTGGACAAAATGCTAAGGCAAGGCAAAATTCGACCAAGTCAGTCGCCAGCAGGAGCACCTATTCTTTTCGTACTAAAAGCAGATGCTAAGTTACGACTGGTAGTCGACTACTGAAGACTGAACTCAGTCACCATCACCGATAGGTACCCATTACCTATTATGAGAGAACTCAGGGACCGTGTGGAAGAATCCCAGATTTTCTCAAAAATTGACCTTAAAAAGGGTTATTACTTGGAATGAATGGCCAAGGGCGACGAATGGGAAACAGCATTCCGATGCTGTTACAAACATTACGAATATATGGTAATGCCTTTTGGACTAATCAACACGCCCGCTACTTTCCAATCCATGATGCATGAGGAACTTCGCAAATTTCTGGACTAAGAAGTTGTCGTCTATTTGAATGACATTCTAATATACTCAGAAAATAAGCAGGACCATATACAACTGGTAAAAAAGGTTTCGCACGGATTAAAAGAAAACCAACTGGCGTTAAACATGGAAAAATCTATATTCCAAGTTACAGAAGTGGAATTCCTTGGCTATATTGTTAATACCAAAGGTGTGGAAATGAGCGAAAGGAAAGTCAAGTCCATAAAGGAATGAAAGGCACCAAGTTCATTAAAGGGGGTCTAAATCTTCATAGGCTTTATGAAGTTTTACCAACGTTTCATACAAAATTTCTTGGCAATATACAAACCAATTACAGAAACCCTCAAGGACAATCCCACAAAGTTTTACAGAGGCCTGGAGCAGAATGAGGCTTTTAAAGTTCTAAAAGAAAAAGTCGTTACTACCACTATACTTTGCCATTCCCACCCAGGGTTGGACATCGTAGTGGAAACTGATGCAAGCAATTTTGATCTTGGTTGTGTTTTATCACAGTTCGAAGACAAAAAATTACATCCAGTCGCGTTTCATTCTTGAAAATTGAATTTGGCGGAGCGAAACTATGATATTCACGATAAGAAACTATTAATAACAATGGAAACCTTCAAGGAATGGAGACATTACCTTTTGGGAACGGAGAAACCGGTTACAGTCTATAAAGATCACCAAAACTTGCAACATTTTCTTACCATAAAGAAATGGAATAGAAGAGAGATTCGTTGGGCACAAGCACTAGCAGAATACAACTTCAAAATTGTTTACTGACCAGGGACAAGAGGAGGAAAGCCTAACGCCTTAAGTAGATGGCCGGAGTACCGTTTAGAGGAGGGAGCTGCACATAACGAGCAATCTATTTTGAAACCAGAATATTTTCAAATCTCCTTGACTTCAACAGAGAATGACGAAGATGAAGGAATAGAAATGGAAGAGGAATCACCAACGCTGCACAACATATGAATTAAAAAATTAAGCAAAGCAGCCACGATACCGACAAAAGGATCTTGAATGGCAGCTGGCCATGACCTCTATGCTCTAAACGATGCGCCACTCCTGGCCAAGAGACAGTTACTGATAGATACAGGTGGAGCTGTCAGTCTACCACAAGGAACTTACAGAGAAATTGCGTCTCGTAGTGGCCTTGCAAGCAAGAATGGAGTTGAGATCGGAGCTGGAGTCATTGATGCAAACTATACAAGACAACTCAAGGTGCTCTTGAGAAACCATAGTTTTAAGGACTACTATGTACGACAAGGTGACTGTATAGCACAACGAATAGTTACTCAAATTGAAAATTGAGAGATGATGGAGGTCAATGAATTGGACCAGACAAAACGTGCAAGCGAAGGGTTCGGAAGCACTGATTTTATTCCGACATGGATGTTGGTGACAGAAACATCTATGCTAACAAGAAGCACACTGCAAGCAAATCCTGAAAATAATGAATATTATGATAAATTGGATGAATGACACAATTCTCCATCAAAAAAAAGGAAACATCTTAATGTCTAACTCCACTCTTGCGCAGGTAGAAATGAAATCATTTGCTACCGAATTTCTTAATCCAGTCTTGGCTGCCGCAAGGCAAGAAAGATAAAGAGAATTAGAAACATTGGAACATGACCGGAAAACGTTACCAAAACAATGGCAACTAAAGGAAAAGTTCCTCAACTACAAAAATCTTCTTTATGTACCCAATAACGAAGAATTGTGAACAGTAATTGCAAAAGGAGGCTATGATTCTAAAGTTGGAGGACATTTCGGGCAAGAAAAAATGCTGGAAATAATTATGCGAGATTTCTACTGGAAGGGCTTGGGAAACTAGATAAACGACTACATATAGTCATACGATGAGTGCCAACACAACAAATCTCCACGATATGGTAGGTATGGTTATTGCAACCGCTACAAATCCCTTACGCGGCATGGGCGTTGATTTCTACCAACTTCATCATCCATATACCAGAGTTGCAAGGACACAGACAAATTATGGTCGTCATGGACTGATTCACCAAAATGGCTCATTTCATTGGACTACACAAAAATGCGACAACTAAGGATGTAGTAAAGGTTTTTCTACAAGAAGTAGGGAAACTACATGGATTACCAATGGAAATTGTATCGGACATGGAGGTAAAGTTTTCCAGTGAATTTTGGAAATCATTGTGTAGGCTATTGGGAATAAAATGAAAAATATCAACTGCATACCACACACAAACTGATGGGCAAACCGAGAGAACAAACTAAGTGCTAGAAGGATACCTGTGAAACTTTATCAACTATGATCAGGATGATTGGTATCAGCCGCTCCTCCTAGCGGAACAAGCGTATAACAACTCAGCCACAAACGCCTACAAAATGTTACCATTCTTCGCAAATCATGGGTTCCACCCACAGACAGAATGGATGAAAGAAAGGGAAGCTCAAAATCCAGGAGCTACGATGTACGCACATTGGATGAAGATGATACACCAAGAAGGAGCTGAGACGTTAGAACATACCTGGGAAGCCATGAGGAAATACTACACCAAAAAGGCAATGGAACGGCCAGATATAAAAATCGGTGACAAAGTAATGTTGAATGCAAAAAATATCCGTTCCAAACGACCATCCAAAAAGGTAAGCCGTAAGTGTTTGTGGACCATTCAAAGTCCTAGAAAAATGAGGAAGTTCATCGTACAAACTAAATATTTCCGACCGCTGGCATATTCACCAGGTATTCCATGTATCGCTACAGGAACCATACCGAGTGTCAATTCTTGCAGAAAGAGAACAACATCCACGAGCCCCTGAAGAAATCAAGAGAGACTTGGAATGGGAAGTTGAAAAAATAGTAAAAAGTGAAATAATCTCATACACTAGGAGAGTTCGTGGACGTAATGTATGGATGCATGAACCAAGATATTTTGTTAAGTGGAAGGGTTGTTTGGAGGATGAGAACATCTAGGAACCACGAGAAAGCATGGAACATGCTCAGGAACTAGTGGAGAGTTTTCACAGAGAAAACCTGGAAATGGCAGGCAGGGCAGAAGTAGAATAGTATGAAAGGTTTTCCTGCCATGGCCAAGCAAACGCGGAAGGTTTTTTACACTACAATACTAAGTTCTAAAAAGAATAAGAAAGATATGAGGAAGAAAAGACTCGAGACAAACTTTTGGAGGAGGGAGCTCGTGTTAGGCATATGCTGTTCCAACACCCCCCTCTGGCCCGGATGTAGGGCCAGGACGTCACATGCAGCACCAGGTGTAGTTGCTTGCTACCAGCAAAAGTCGCGAATTGGCGGCCTTTCCGTAAAGCCATATACGTCATCGCCGCCTGTCCAAATGGAAACTGTTCGCAGGATATATGAGAGGGGTAGTAAGCACTGCTGTAACAACTGGTATCCAGTATACAATACAAAAGATACCAGGACAAATAGAAAATTCCGCAGAACAATATTATAATATCGGTCCTCATGTAGACCGACTATGAATAGTCATCGGTCTATACAAACGGACGAGAGTTAAGGAGACGTGGCTGCAAGAATATCTTGTTAGGCAAATCAAAGAAGTGATGGAGCAGTAAGCCTACTGACTCTGTGTGAAGATGATACAGTCTTGCCTCTGTGTTGTCACAGGCGTCTGATGTTGAGACTGATTATCTCAATAATCGAGGAACAACTTGTATGTTCGCGTTTGGACAGCATAATTCAGACTAAGTTCATATGGTAAGAGCATAGTTAACTTCCAACTGGCGGAGTCCTACACACCCTCAGGAAGACGAAGTTATAATAGCTAAATGACTGTAACGACCCTGCTGGATCTTACAGTAGGCTTAGCCTTATCCCATGCCAGAGCCAGAAAGGGTTACTGTTAGGCTAGTCTAGTAACTCTACCGAAGAGTTACCATGTGGACTAAGCAAATGGTAATGCATAGACTGCGAACTAAAAAGGTATACCAAGTCGGTAAAAAAAGTCTACGCTGCAAGTTCAAAAGATCTCTGAGAGCTCCGGCGAGTTTCCCTACCTTAGGGAGTATGGTTACCCTACCTTGGCAAAGTGGTTACCCTACTTTTAGATAGGAGTTACCATACCTTGAGCGTAAAAGGTTACGTGAAGTATCGGGAAAAGTCATAGGAATGTTTGTTAAGTGAGATTTTATAAGAGGTTCAAATATGGGCTCGATCGGGTAATCTGTTGTTGAGCTTCGAACTGGAGAATAATCTCGCCTTGGTTAAACATTGAAAAAACTGAGTCCAACACCCCCCTCTGGCCCCGATGTACAGACAATACGTCATGGGCCAACTGAAGGGTAGTTGCTGGTTTACTAGTAAAAGCCAATGATTGAAGACAGCGGCGTAATACCTAATACGTTGTCGCCTGTAACTGGTACGGGTACTAGGTTATATTTTATTTTTTGTTTCAAGTATCGTTTGATATTTAGTATGTTTTATGGTTTGTTTTAAGTATCGCTTTATACTTAATAGCCGGTTCCCCTCCTATTTCGCGTTGCTCATAGTTGAGAAAAGCAAGTGAAACGTAAAAGCAAGTAAAACACAATGCAACACAACGGAAAAGCAAGTGTAATGCAACGCAAAAGCAAGTGTAACACAACACAAAAGCAAGTGCAACACAATATACAAGCAAGTGTAATACAATAGAATGCAGGTCAATGGTTATTTTTTTAGTTTATTTGTTATTGGGCTTAATGTAAATAATATTAGTTCAAAATAAAGTATTTAAATCCTCTTTCATACTAGTGAATTTTTATTTAACCATCATAATCAATTAGCAGGACCAAACCAGCATTCACAAACCAGCAATACCAAATCAGTAATACCAAATCAGCAATTACGATGACAGATATCAGCGAAAAGCTAGAAGTCAAGCAACGACTGGATAGAGCCTTGAAATGGCTGGAAGAGGAACCTACAGAAACAGCAAGTACAGCGGCAAAGATGTTCAATGTGAACGCTGCCACTATTCGAACACGCCAGCGGCGTCAGAAGAAACAAGTACGCAACGCACGAGGAACTATAAATCGTCATGGTGGTAACAATATTATCCTGACGAAGGCACAGGAACAAGCAGTTTATCTGTTTTGTCATAAGCAGTGGGAGATGGGAATCGCAGCAACTCCAGCGATTATTTTTACAGCAATCAGTCATCTTCGCCAAGCAGAACAGCTGGACCCTCCATCTCAAGTTTGGTTTCAACAATGGTTGAAGAAAAATCCAAGTCTTCATACAATTAAAACAAAGCCTATCGCGAGAGCTCGAATCATGACACACACAGAAGAGGACTTGAAAATGTTTTTTGTCAACTATCAGAATGCACTGTCAAAGTATAATATTGATAAGGCCAAGTATATATACAACATGGATGAATCAGGTGTCAGAATTGGATGTCCGGCTGGGGAAGTTGTTATTGTTCCCATGGAAGTTAAGGAGTTGTATACTTCAAGCCCCAAGAACCGTCAGTCCGTTACGATTATTGAAGCAATATGCGCTGATGGACGTCCGCACCCACCTCCAATCATTATCTGTCCAGGAGAGAAGATTACGGAAAATTGGATACACGAGAACCTAACCGGTGCGGAAGTAATTACTGTATCACCGACTGGATATACCAATGAGAATATAGCACTTGCATGGCTAAATCACTTTATTAAGCATGTAGGCGCAGGGCCAGATAAACATTGGCGTCTGCTACTTCTCGACGGCCATAATTCTCACCGCCAGGAGGACTTTATAATTAAATGTCACGAAAATCACATTGTACTATTTGAATTTCCATCCCATATGACCCACGTTCTTCAACCTCTTGACGTTGGTGTCTTTCGTTCTTGGAAGCATTATCATTCCAAGGCTATCAATAATGCACTCCACTCTCTCGAAATTGAATATACAATTTCCTCCTTTTTTCGTGACTTGGATTCAATTCTGAAGCAGACTTTTCAACCATATACAATCAAAAATGCTTTTAAGAATTCCGGGATGTTTCCTGTTTCTTTCAAAAGTGCATTGAAGAAAATGCGCTATTACAACAACAAGGCAAAAGGCTATCTGAGGCTGTCAGCAACAGCTATGAGCAATCCTGAAGCCACCTCCAGTCAGAATATGGTTCCACTTGAAGAATATGAGGATATAGAGCTTCCTAAGACTCCTAGCATTTATGCTCAGTGTCAGCAGGGAATAGCAGAGTGGATTGATCAAGCTGAAATCTTCAGTCCGACTAGTAAAGAGCGTTTTCAACATTGGGCGAAAGAAACTGAAGTTTATCTGGCCAAAGCACAACTTTAGGAAGATACATACCGCAATGTTCAAACTAGAATCAATGAGGCAGAAAAATGCAAAGCAAAGTCAAGACGTGTGATTCAGAAAGGAGGACCTCTTACAGTTGAGGAAGCACGATTCAAGCAACATGAGAAAGAGGTGAAGGCGAGGTCCGCTGCAATCAAGAGAGCCCAAAAGAGTATTCAAGTAGCGGTCAATAAGGCTAAAATGGCACTAAATCGTCGTGGAATCAATGCTCGAAAGGCTGAAAGGGAAAGAAAGCTGCCAATCTACAATCTTCAAACTCAAGGTAGAACTATTCCGCCAGAGCTATTGATTGCAATTCCGGATCCAGAAAAGAATCCGACCGCAGCAGATCTTGAGTCACTTCTAGCACCTCCTGACCTCTTACAAGCTTTATTGTTACTTGATCCAGGCCCTATGAATACTAGCAACGTAATTGATCCACTATTACAGGATGATAATCAACAAATAGATGTTGAAATATATACGCAAAGACAACCAGTTGATGAGGGATGTAGGATACAAATGGCAAATGATGGAAGAGCTTGTATCACAGAGAGTGATGATGACGATCTTGCTTGTGAATCAGATTCTGATTCTTCATGTATTTCAGATGACTTTATTACCAGAAATGCTGATTTTATACGCTTGAATTGAGGCTAGATAAACTCATCTGGAGATATAGATATATGTTTTATAACTTGTATTATGTACATTAATTTAATAAAAAATTTAAAAAAAGTTATTGTGCTATATTGTGTTGCACTTGCTTTTGTGTTGCATTACACTGGCTTTTACATTGTGTTGCGTTGTGTTTCACTTGCTTTTGCATTTCACTTGCTTTTCCTGACTATGAGCAACGCGAAATAGGAGGGGAACCGGCTATTAGTATGTTTTATGTTTTGTTTTAGATATTGTTTGATACTTAGTATGTTTTTGTTTTTTTTGAGTATCGCTTGATACTTAGTAAGTTTTATGTTTTGTTATAAGTATCGTTTGATACTTAACATTGTTATGCGTTAATGGCAAAGTTCGTGTATGTAAAGACACAAGAAGTCTGGCTTTAGAACAGCAGACTTCGACAGACAGTATTCTGAATATACTTGATTGAACAGTTAGTTCTTTATTGCGATCTTGAATATCTTAGTGGTTTACAATCACCTCAAAGCCTCCGTTTGGCGATTAACTTTGATAATCTTGAAGTACTTAGCGAGTCTACCGTGAACCCTGCCGAACACCTGGCTAGGCACAGGCGCAGACAGGTGACATTGCCGTCCAGTCGACCAGAAGCTGTTCGCAGGATATATGAGGGTACATGGGGTGATCAAATGGTTACACAAAAGATTATTCTTGAGTGCATACGCCACTTATACTTATAAGCCTACTGTGGTAGGTATGTACTAAGGTATACTGGAAGCTGGGAAAGCCTCCGGATAAGTGGTTGACCGTCGACTCCCGTATGTTCCCGAAAGACTATAATATGTCTAGAAGTTGTTAGCAAATTCTAGATCATGGTCGTCTTCTCTTGGTAGACGTACTTAACTTCAATGGCTCTGGGTAGTTGTAAGAGGGGCTCCCAGTGGGAAGATGGATCCCAAGGATGCGGCCGTACCGAAGCTTTCTTCATACACTAAGTGAAGAACAATTAGGTAAGAGCGAAAACCTTAATGGGGAAACCTAATATCGTTAAGCCGCAGCTTTACTCAATAAGTTCTCGAGAGGATAGTTGATTGTCTTAGGAGAAGAGGTCTCGCATATACTTAAGTTGAATTATATTGCCAGCTCATCTCCATCACTCCTAAGCTCACCACCATCGCGAGCATGCCCATCTCCTGTGGGCCTGGGGCTAACATTCTACGGAATGTCAGCCGGCTCCACTAGTTCATTATCCGACATCAAGTGTTCATGTAGTGTCCTGATACATGGAATCAACTGCAGGAAAAAACTCTTCATATGGTTGTCCTGTACATGGTAAACTAACAGGTTACTGATAAGCTAGTCTAAGATCAAACTCACTGTCCCATTCGTATTCGTCTATGCAAGTCTCGTAGACAACCATTCAATGGTGCCATTACGTTTTACAAGTCTATGTTCTTCTACTGTCTTCGACACGATAGCTTGGTCTACGGACTCCCGTGATGAGATACTTAAGCTATTGGCTTATACAGGCGCTACTCGTAGCCACAGACGATAAGCACCTCAGTCAAGATAAGACTACCACGATCTAGAGCTCGCAAAACAACCTCCAGACATCTTACAGTCTTTCGTAGACATACGGGAGTCGAAGGTCTACCACTTAACCGGAGGCCTCCCAGGCTTCCGGTATGCCTTACATACCTACTACCGTAGGCTTATAAGGATCAGTGGTGTATGCACTTAAGAACAACTTCTCGTGTAACCATTCGATCGCCCCATTCCCCCTCATATATCCTGCAAAGAGCTTCCGGTCGGAGGGAGGGCGACATCGTATACAGTATTACAACACCGTCTTCAATCATAGGCTTTTACTATTCAACCAGCAACTTCCCTTCAGTTGGCCCATGACACATTGTCTGTACATCGGGGCCAGAGGGAGGTGTTGGACTCTGATTTCTCAATGTTCACCAAAGATAAAAGTTTCTTCAGTTCGTAGCCCAACAACGGATTTCCTGATTGAGCCCACATTCGAACCTGCTATAAAGTCTTGCGTAACAAACAATCCTATGACTTTTCCCGAAACTTCGCGTAACCTTTTATGCTCAAGGTAGGGTAACTCCTATCCAAAAGTAGGGTAAACTATTTGCCAAGGTAGGGTAACTATACTCCCTAAGGTAGGGTAACTATACTCCCTAAGGTAGGGTAACTACCCGCCTTAGGTAGGGTAAGTCGCCGGAACTCTTGGAGACCTTCCGAACTCGCAGTGTAGACTTTCTCTACTTACCCAGTAAACCTTTTCTCGTTCGCAGTCTAAGCATTACCATTTGCTTAGTCCACATGGTAACCCTTTGATAGAGTTACTTGACTAGCCTAACCGTAACTCTTCCGGGCTCCGGCATGGGATAAGACTAAGTCTACCGTAAGATCCAGCAGGGTCGTTACAGTAGTGCCCGTATAAGCCAATGACTTATGTACCTCATCATGCAGTCCGTAGACCAAGCTATCTTATTGAAGATGGTAGAAGACGATGTAACGGGGGCTCCCTGTGGGAGGATGGATCCCAAGGATGTGGCTGTACCGAAGCTTTCTTCGTACGCAAAGTGAAGAACAAATATGTAAGAGAGAAAACCTTAACGGTGAAACTTAATATCGTTAAGCCGCAGCTTTACTTAATAAGTTCTCGAGAGGATAGTTGATTGTCTTAGGAGAAGAGGTCTCGCATATACTTAAGTAGAATTATATTGCCAGCTTCTCTCCATTACTCCTAAGCTCACCACCATCGCGAGCATGCCCATCTCCCTTGGGCCTCGGGCTAACATTCCA
>QLOI01001030.1:0-33306 GCA_003313605.1 Tuber umbilicatum
GGTGGGTACCTTTGTTTTGGATGGGGAAATTGTAGTGGTGTACCGGTATTGTTGTTGATTGACGTTGCGAGTGCGGTTGTTGAGGATCGTTTGAGGGTTGATGTCCGTTGTTGTTACACGCGGGAGGGTGAGTTCATCGTGATGGCGAATCGGGATTGGGGAAGAGGCCACGCGCGAACCCTCGCGATTCCATCTTGGTTTGGGGATTTGGGCAACTGCCAGATTTGTAGGGCATGGCTTCATCCCCCGCCCCGGGAGGTCGTTGAATATCGGGATGTTGTCATACTGGTAGGTGATGATGGAAGTGGTCTGACGCCGTGTGTATGGACCCTCCGGGGTTTGGTGTGTTAGGGAAGAGGGGAATGGTAAGAGATTGCAAGAGCTCACACGCACGAGTGAGCAATTGTGATGAGATACAGTACGACAGTTCATCGGAGTTATGCCGTTTCCAATTAACTAGCACGACAAAGTACGGCACAAATCATACCCCCAATATTAGACCTCCTACGTCAAGCAGGCCAGTATCTATAGAAATTCAAGAACCAGGTATACACCACCCCACTCCAACCCACCTCATATCGCCACGTCAAATAATAATACTAAAAAAAATGAACCATAACCCCAATACCAATAGCCCAAACAACAACCCAAGCAACACGATGTATAACAGAAAACCCAGAAACCACCGCTCATAATCCCATCATTCAATCAGTCAGTCAATCGGCAAGCCTATAACTAACCAAAGTATCAACCTTATGACTGCTGGTCCCCCAACTCCTCAATGTAACCTTCTCCCCGCCGGCAATCTCGCGGGCATCCGAATCACCCCACTCCATGGGGACCTCCGCGTCGCCATCCGCGTAGACAAGCACGTTGAAAGTACATCTCCCATCGAGCATGGGCAGGAATGTGACAGACGCAGTAATCTGCCTAAAGAGACTCTGGATCTCCTCCTGGATTTCCTTCTCGGTCTTCTCAGGAGCTGGCGCCACCGCAGCGGGAGTGGAGTTTTCCTTGCTGGTGGAGCTGGAGCCGTCGGTGGTAGCGGCGGCGACAGAAGCGGGGCTCTTGGCTTTGCCTTGAAGCTGTACGTCGAATTGCCATCTCTCCAGGTTCTCGCCCGTATCCTTTGAGGTTATTACTATCACCAGCTTTGAGATCTTGCCACCGAGCATCCACTTGCTCAGTTGGGACATTATCTTGCGGACGTAGGCTTTTACTTGGTCATCAGCGGAGACTATCCTCGTGGTGTCCGTTAGCTTGCCAGGCGACGAAGCTTTCTAGTAAGGAGGAAGGGAAACTACCAAGCATATTAAGGCCATATTTCTTGATGGCGGTAAAGTCCTCTGCTGGGTATACGCCTCTCTGGAAGAGGATTGTGTTTATAGAGTACTCAAACTGGGTGGGAGTCAGCAAAAAGCACGCTGGAAATCCGCAATGACTGCTCTACCAGGCAATCAATCAGTACTCACAAATTCTGTAACCAACTTCGAAGAGCCTAAAGCCGAGTTAGCTCCTTGCCTGCACACCGGCCCCAACCGGGGAAAAGAATCACCTTTCAATGAAAGCTTGTGCACCTTGTCTTTATCTCCCGACTTATTGGTGGTCTTGGACTTCTTTGTCTTCTCTGCGGGAGGCATGGCGATTGAATTGTATGGACTTCGGTACCGTGGTAGGATGATTAAAACAAAAGGTAGCGGCAGCTAGAGTTATGGCTGTAGGTGTGATGGAGACGGCAAGCGAAACTGCTGCTCGGAAGGTGATGGCTTTTCTGGTGGAGTAGGGTGTTTACTCCAGCATAGCACGGTTGCCCTGGCGACGCCACATGTCGTTGCTCCCGAACCAAACAGGCACAATCTTCATTACTCAGCGCTCAAACCAGTGGCTCAAATTACCTGTATTGGAATTGATACTTCGATACTGCTAGACTAATTGGGCGTTGCTTGTTTTTAGACAACAATTGCGCTGATTCTACTGTAGCGAAAAAAGTTTCAAAGTGCGCTCAACCCTATAAAAACTACCCGAGTGGTGCCCCACCACAAGCCGTCTATCGTCTCAAGAGCGCAGATGCTTCATTCAAAGGAGCATACACCGCCCTTGCCTCTCCCAAACTCTCCATCCTATCCTGCAGCCGGAGGAGAGCCCAAAAGAAAAGACCGGCCAGAAATCCCACAAGAGTGTTTTTAGAGGACAGCATCATAGCAGCAGTGACCATCATGTTTAAGAATCGCTCCTTCTTCTCGCGATCCGTCAATACCCTCAAAGGAGCATAAACAGCCGACCGAGCTTGCTCAGTCCCCAGCGCCGCTGAGGTAGGGCTTAGCAGATCTTTGGCTGAACTGTTTAGGTTCTCCGCAACTGAAGCCAGTTCTATTCCAGCCGCAAATACCTAGTAAATCGATCTTAGCAAGGGCTCCTGAAGCACTAGTAACCTCCAGCGCTCCCAACATACCATGATACCCAGTAGAGACTTGGGGAATCTCTGGAGCAAGCTGGTGAGCGATTCTCCGAATGCCAATCCAGCACCAATTTTCACCAATCCAAGAAGTATCACACTAGCCCCCGACCGTGCCCCAAACCTATGCTGTGCTGCCAATCCACCCGAGCCTAAGTGTATTGGTTAGCTAACTAAACACAACTAATCGACGGGTCCGTATACCATGGCAGACAGGCATCGCCCCAAACCAACATCCTGTCAAATTCATAAACCCAACAGATATTCCTAGGGCCGTAACTGATGGTGCAGGCCTAGTAGGCATCAAGTCCTCGCAGAGGTAGCGCACAGCAATCACTGAATTCAATATCGTTAGTGCAATCTGGCCCACACCCGCTGTCCCGAACCCAGTTGAAAATTCGTGTGGCGTAGGTATTGTTGGGTGAAATGGCCACCAGAACCTAAAGGCTGGCAAACTCCCGCCGCTTGCAGCAACCTCCACCGCAGCAAATATACCGCCCAAGAGGAACGCCAGTAGAGCGAACGGGAACTTGGGCAGTCGTGAAAATCCATAGAGTATTGAAAAGGCGCCGATAGCCCAAAAGAGGTTATCGTCCCATTTGGACCCGTTGAGACTGAGGCTCGAAAGCATAGAACCAGCATTGAGACAAAGTGACAGGCCTGCGCCTACTTGGATTCCTTTGACCACAGGAAGAGGTATCAGGTTGGCTACCCTCCTAATCATTCCCGTGATGGAAAGCAACAGGACCACAACGCCCACACCAATGCCAGCCGCCATAGTTTCCTTTAGCGATAGTTGCCGAGCGAGGGCAACAGAGGCAACAGCTTTCATGGGTTGCACCTACTTTGGTTAGTCCCATGGAGCAAACTTTCCTCCGCATAGAAATACGGGAAGGGATCAGATACCACAATAGGTACGCCAAAGTAGGCACCACTGAATACATTGGAAACCCCGGAAAATATCAAAGTAGAAGTTAGCGAGATTGACCCTCCAGCAGTGAGAGCCGTCATAAGAGGTAGAAGGGTCCCCAAATCTCCCAGAGAGCCAGCAATCTCGCCGAGTGGATTATCCTTCAAAGTTCGCAGATTGTGCTCGAACGAACTCGCAAAAAGTGCCATGGCTTGAATGAGAAGGCCGGGGAGGGCGAAAAGGAGAGAATGTAGATGTTAATCTCAAAGAGGGCAGAAAGACACTACTAATAAAGCCGAGGAGAAAGAAATGTTGGAGGGGAGTGGGGGGTAGTGGGGGGAAAGTGGGGGCAGCAAGGAAAGGAGGGATAAGGAGGAAGCAGTACGAGTACCGTACCACTTGCTCGTACCGTACAGGTAAGCATACCGTACTTGATAATAATACGATAAACAACACGATAGGGGGGATACAAAGCGATGATGGACAATCCAGAGGTGGGGGGGGGGCGTGGCCCGCGGCCCCATAGGGAAAGGAGTTGCGCATTTCTGGACTGCGTCAGGTTGCGTCTCCGGGCCATCCCCGAGCACCCTGTTGATCCGAGCTTTGGCCAGGCTTGGCCACCAAATGTTTATGCAGGACCATCTGTACCGCACCGTAAAGTACGGTGCATACTGGTAGATTAAATTATGGTACGGGTACTTGTATGAGAATAATTACTACAGACCTTTGACTTTATGCTCCTAATGAAAAAAATACTGGGAACACTGGTAGGAGTCCTACACACTGAAGAAAGAGCTGAGTCTAATCATTCCAATACGAGTACAAGCAAGACCGGTACCGCCGGTATAAACACATTCACATGACCATCCTGTAAATCCCCAATCCCACCAAGGTCGCCGCTATCCCATGGATTCCTAATCGTCGTGCTCCAATCCCCCACCTCGTTCCGCATTTTAGTATTGCTGCCTCCCGTGCTCGAAGCTGCGAACGACCGGAAAAAAAGGTGTAGATCCCTAGGCCAACGAACGCGGTAGAACCTTGATAGATTGTCAAGTTAGAGCAGAAAGAGGGAAGAAAGAAAAAAATAAATAGGGAAGTAGAATTGAAGGAAGGCGGGTGAAGTGCTAATACCGATTGCTCTACATGGCAAGCAGTCCTCTTTCGTATCCTCTGCGAGGGCTTTTTTTAGAGGAACAGGGGTGTCTGGTAAATACTTTATCTCCTCTTTGCCCATGTTTGATTTGTTTTTGTTTTCAATGCTGGAAACGACTTGAGAAAGTTGAGGCTGAAAAGGAGGCATCACAGGAGAAAGGAAAACACCATAAACCCGCCAAGAACACCTTGTGGTTGGTTGTCTCAGACGTCAGTTCAACCCCACTTGCTCCACAAATTCGTCTCTAGCTTCGATACCGACCACCACCTTCGCGAAGACATGAGTGCCATCGAAGCCTTGTACATCTTTGACAACTTTTCTCCGGCTACAACGCCGATCCTACAACATGAATGGAGATCACGACCAGCTACAACTGCTGTCTCTCTCTACTCGCTCTTCAAAGCCCAACCGTCGCCACGTCCCTCATTAATATACCTGCCAACGACCTCACCCCCTACTCTGCTTTTCAACATAATACATAATAACCTCTTGTTTCTTTCGCCCGCAACTTCCGAGATAGAACCGTTGCTAGTATCCGAGTTCTTGCATCGGGTGGTTAATGTTCTCGAAGACTACCTTGGATCCCCATTGCTGGGGAGCAAAATTGAGTCAAACTACGACATAGTTGCCCAGTTGCTGAACGAGATGTGTGACGACGGATTCCCATTTACGACAGAACCGAATGCATTGAGGGATGTGGTACTGCCTCCCAGTTTAATGGGCAAACTCTTGGGAAGTGTCACTGGTTTACCAAGGTCTGTTTATCCGATATTCCTCCAATGCCTCTATCCATTGTTAAACAGGTTGGCTAGTGCCTCCATCCCTTCATCTTTTACTCCCTCGCCAACTAAAACCCTATCCACAATCCCCTGGCGCCGTTCCAATGTCCGCCATACCAACAACGAACTTTACGTGGATCTGATAGAACTGATCACCGCAACTATCGCACCCTCCGGACGCTTCCTATCTGCACGCTCAAGCGGCACAATAGCGTTCAACTGCAAACTATCCGGCATCCCTGACCTTCTAATGACACTCCAAACACCTACCAGTCATAAACAAAAGCTTGGTGCCCCACCATCCGGGGGGCTAGGCTTTCCCGTCTTCCACCCCTGTGTTCGACTCTCTCGATGGAAGGAGCGGCCAGGGGAACTATCTTTCGTTCCCCCAGATGGTAAATTTGTTCTTGCATCTTACGAGATCGACCTCTTGCCTTCCGGTAATCCAAAAAGTGCAACACAGCCGCAGCTACCTGTTAGCGTAGAGCTCAAGACTGCAATTGGGCCACAGTCATCTGAATTTGAAGCCCGGGTTTTCATTTCTACTGCTTCCCTAGCCCCCACAACCAATACCCTCTCAGCAAACCCATTTGGTTCCAGATCCAGTCGGAGCCCAGCATTTGGGGGATCGAGCAACAACCCCGCGGTCGAGGAAGTGAGCATCACCTTCCCACTTCCCCCGACCGTTAAAACACTCACGGGCACACGGTGCTCGCGAGGAGAGTTCCATCATGAAGGCGGAAGGGTAACATGGAAGATACCCACGACTAGCGCATTCTCTGGAACATCTACACTTAGGACTGGTGTGGTCATCAAGAGCTATGACGGAGATGATAGTGAGGATGAGGATGAGGAGCCGGCGGACAATGGAGAATACCAGGACGTCCAAACAGCGAGAACAACTGAGGTCAGTGGTGGTAACGAGCAAGAGAAGGCAAAAAGAGAGAGGCAAGCAAAGAGGAAAATGGAAATGGCTATGCCGAGATGTGCTTTAGTGGCATTTAGTGTGAAAGGGTGGCTGGCTAGTGGTGTCAAGGTCGATAGTTTGAAGGTTGTTGGTGGAAAGGGATTGGGAGAGGGTGTAAAGCCTTACAAAGGAGTCAAGTATTTGACAAAAGCTGGCGATATCGAGGTTAGGTGTTGAGGGCTTTGATGAAAAACGGCGTTTTGGGCTAATTGCTATGATGGCGATGATGGTTTCCGGGCAAACAGTATATAATCTAGACGGGTACCATCCAGATGGATTTGGATGCGGCGGGTTCAACTCTAGCTTTTGTTCACCATTCCCAATAACTTGGCAGTGCGACACCGCATTGCTCACAGCGTCACAGATACCGGTAATTTGATCCTTCCCTCACACGGATATATACCCGCCTCATCTAACCATGACCGTCCCATCACCAGAACTCACTCGAGAATCTCGCCCAATCCATGTGCTGATAATATAACAAATCAGCCGCACCCACTTGGTGATCCTCGCTTCGAAAGCTGCACCTCAATAGAAAAAGAAAAAACACTTGATCTCAGAACCTTCCATTTCCATTCCGTGGCTTCAACTCCATAGAAAATAAGTTGGTATCCAACCCGTGAATAACAGATCCATCCCTCCCTAAGTTACGGTACGCCGACCAGCGCGAGCAGGATTACGGTCCGGAGCCAGTCACCACGGTGATTCTCCGGGCGACCATAAGCTATCTATAATTAGCATACCGCGCGGATCCACTGCCCATCTCCGGTCTCACCAAGTTACCCGCGTGCCACAACCCGCCCGAAACACCCCATGCCACCTGGCCCCCCCACCAACCTGATGAAGCAAAGTGAAGTAAAGCTTAAAAGAACACGGAGGGGGTGAGCGGCTACACATCCCATCCATCTACCGGTGGTTGACTTTTCTCGTAGTGTACACAGACATCACCTCACCTCATCGCCTTCCCTTCCTCCCGTCGCTGCTGTTCATCTCTCATCGGTACTGTGCAAGGACAACGACGAGCAGCGGAGATGGAACGGTACATCAAAAACACGCTAATGTACACCTTCTCCCGCACAGAGGAGGGCCAGGAAGAACAGCTAACCGCGCTGGTTGTGATATCCGTTCTTGCGGGCGTGCTCGCTGTGTGCTTTAACTACTCGGTCGAATTACTGATCACGTTACTCGCCGTTGAGCGCCCGGAGATTGGGTTACCTACTTCTTCTCCTCCCTCGCCCTCTTCGTCCTCGACGCCGCCGGTCCCACCGAGGAGTAGAAGCCGAAGGTCCCGTCGGGATCAGGAACTAGGAGGGGATGAGGAGACACAGCCCTTGATCGCCCGGAGCGAGAAGGTGTTCGTCACAGACAGTGTCATGGGCACTATTAGACATTTACACAGGATTGGTGGTCGGACTGCGCCTTGGAGAGGGTTTGTCGGGGCTATGGCGCTTTCTTTCTTCGATGAAATGGTCGGGAACTTTGTCATCCCGAAACTGCAGCACTGGACTGGCAGTGAAGTGGCCGGAAGGGTTCTCGGTGGAACGCTATCCTTGATAGCAGTCTCAAGGTTGAGCTTGACTATCCTCCAGTTCGTCCACCTCCCATGCACACCGCAAATAAAAATGACGGTGAGAATAAGTAATACTAACAAATAAAACCCTAGCATCCAAATCTCCTATCCTCAACCAACAACCTGGATAACCCGTTACGCCAACACCCCCGGCACCTCTGTCCTGGCAACCATCCCCTCTGTGACCCTCAACGGCCTCCTCGCCCTGACAACCCTCGAACTCCCCTTCCTCACATACCCACCGCACCACACTTCCCTCCCATACATCCTAACCCCCCTCTCAACCTTCTTCCTCGTCATCCCCTCCTACCTTGCTCTCACGCGCGTCCGCGCATCGCTCCTAGAGCCACACATAGACCCAATCGTACCCGTCCGCAGAGTCAAAGGTGGAGTAAGCTTCTGGAAGGCGCTCCTCCAAGTGCCGTACGCTAGGCTGGCTTGGTTCGTGCTCAAGGGGCTGCCGGTGTGGCTGGTAGTTAACGGGGTTTTGTACGGTGTTGTCGCGGCGGCGTATGTGTGGGTTTATGGGGCCGACGGGTGGATTCAGGGGGTGGTGGCCTTTGGCATGGTCTGCTTGACGGTGAGATTTGGGTTGTGACCCATCGGTCAACCCAGCGGCGGTGGTGGAGAGGAGGAGGTCATGGGGAAGAAGGTAGGAGGGAAAGGAGGGTTCGTTACTAAACGTGGGTTTTTCGAATGGGCGTTTTGAAATGGCATTTTTTGCCATCATTACTTCATGTTTATTCAGTTGTTTGTTGTCTGCTGGTGATTTGCAATGTCGCTAGATTTGGATATCAGGTATTTACAGTACTTTAACGTGTGGATGGGTAAGAAACTGGAGTGACGTATTGGGGAAGCGAATCAATCAAGATGCATCAAAAAAGGGGAGATCCGAAAGTCTCGATTGACGTCCAACAGTGTGAAGAGGAGATCCAGAGGAGTAGGAAATTTTCCTGGTGCCATAACACCGTGCGTTAGATCGGCCCTTTTTGAGCTAAATTCGGATACGGTACGTGGTTTCGTCGGATTTGGGCAAGACTCACATACCGGCATTCGAGCACAGGTTCCCGGCCCAATGCCGGTATCTTACCGTACGTTGAACCCTTTTCGCCCCGCTATCATACCGGGATGCATACACTGGACCCCCACAGCATCCCGATCGCAGTCCAACGGGTGTGATAACGCCCGAGTGAGCATCGGTGGCCCTCATATCAATAGCACTCACACGAGCGGTAAACCATCTCCTTATATCTGTTTAATTCTATATCCTCACTCCCATACACCGGTCCAAGGAATAGGAAAGAGTTTCAACATCAATGTAAGGTAAAGTGGAGCTCAACTCAAATATGGTGAAAAGATCCTGACCGTCGGCACTCCACCAAGTTTTTTCCAATTCTTTTTTGTATTGAGAAATGATTTCTCGGTGGTACCATGTGGACCTGCCTTACAAATAATAAATGGAGGACGGGTAACCAAAAAAAAAGAAAGAAAAAAGGTTAGAAGAAACAAGTAGAACCCTTTGATATCTCCGAAAGGAAAAAAAAGAAAAAGAAAAAGAAAAAGAAAAATGACACACGATGGAACCATAGACTGGGGTAATGCTCGAGAAAGAAAAGACCCCATTTATTGAATAATATAGCGATCAGAAGGTTTGATAAATTTGAATTTGAGCCTGCCCTACCGACCACTGTTGATTCCATTGGGACCGTTTGAACCAATGGCATTACCAGATCCGACAAATGAGAGGCCTCCTCCTGAGCTCATAATGCCAACAGGTGGCTGTTTCTTCTTCTCTCTCATTTCCGGCTGGCGTGCGCCCTCAAATCCGATCCCAATCGTGCCTTGAACGTACTCCTGTTCGCGTCCCCCCCCGCGTTCCTTTTCACCGCCCTGGCCACGAGAATATCGCTCTCTGCTATCATTCCGATCTGACGCCGAGAGCCCCGCAGGTTCAGTATTCGATCGGTGTTGAGCTTGACGGGAAGACCTTGATTGTGGTAACTGGCTGCCTCTGGACGGATCACCTGCAGAGCTATGGTAGTTTACCTCCTCAAGTCTGCCAGAGCCAGGACCATGCGAGCTTGTACGGGCCGGAAAAGGTGCCTGTTGCAGCGGGGCCGGAGGTGCGCGATGCTCGCGATCAGACCGTTCTCTTTCAGTGCCTCGTTCGCTCGAGCTGCGCTCCGCAGTAGAGGTTCTTCTTCCGGGAGTGTTTTGACCGCGTGATGATGGGCGCGGTGGAGCTGGAGACTCGCGATGAGCGGGAGCGGGGCTGATCAATTGCGAGGATCTTGACGATCGATTGAGAGGTTTGTCGAGAATAATATGAGCCCAAGCTTCAAGGTCCACGTTGGTTTGCTTGGCCGCTCTCATGAATGATTCTTCCTATTGGTTAACAGAAACCGGTTTAGCAAATCACTATTAAGTGGTTTCTTTAACGCATGATAGCTTACCAGAAGTTCTTGAGGGCTAGGTCTCTGCTCCGGATCCTTAATCAAGCAGTGCTCAATCATCTTCTCCAAACTAGGGGGGAACGCCTTGTTTTTCGGCAGTTTGGGCGCAGGTTCGTTGACAATCTTCTGAAGCAAATCAAGAATACCCATTGGCCCAGCACTGGCCCTGGTCCCGGCGCTTGTGCCGTCTGCGTCAAAAGGGAACCTCCCTATGGCTAACTCCAACAGGGTCAATCCCAAGCTCCACACATCTGATTTGACAGAGTACTTGGCTCCTTTGATTCGCTCCGGAGACATGTAAGTTGAAGTGCCGACGAAGGTATCGGCGATCGAGTTGATTAACTCCCCGGAAACACCAAAGTCACACAACTTGATAGAACCTCGAGAGTTTACCAAGATATTCGAAGGCTTGACATCTCGGTGCAAGATTCGGTGGACATTATAGAGATAATTTAATCCCTCCACAACAGCCTCCGAGATTTTGCCCAAAACATCGATACGAATCGGGCCGATCTTTTTAGCGATACCATCAAGGGATCTGTGATATCGTAGACCATGTCAGTGGATGTATTCACAAGGCGCGGCACACACAGCCCAACGAGGGGTTAATATCTGACCCGCAATCCATGTATTCCATGCACATAACCACATCCCCTTCATTGAGGAAGGCACCGTAGAAAGATACAATATACGGGGAGTGGCATTCCTGCATGATGTGTAGTTCACGAACGATCTGCTTCCGAACCGACGGCTTAGCGTCTATGTGGATGACCTTCACCGCATTGTTAATGTGATTCTGTAGAACGTCTCCAATAAGGCCGGGGGGGACGAGATAACGAACCTTTTTTGCCATTAAAGCTTTCGTCGGAGCGTGGATGACTTTGCTAACAGTCCCTCCATTCCCCGCACCCAATTCATTCACCACCTTCAAATCCTCCGCACGTAAATCCAGCTTAAACTCGACACCGATTTCCAGGGTGCTGAGTTGTTCATTCAGTTGGTCACTGTGGGCATAGTATCTGCTCCCGTTCCCACTGGGAGCCTGGGTGTCTGGGATAGAAGGGGCTCCGGAAGGAGCTCCACCACCTCCTCCTCCACCAAGCTTTAGCCCCTTAACATTCTTTCTCTTGAGCGATTTGCCTTTAAAACCAGGTTCTTCAGTCATTGTATTGTGATTTAAGGAGTGTTGGGCGGAGGCGGATGGAGGAGTGGAGAGGTAGGATGAAAGGAGGGAAAAAAAGAGAGAATATTAGTTGCTGTTGCAACTCGTGTGTCCGGAAGGTGTTCGGAAACGGTGGGGCTCAGGGGAAACTGTCGTCGACAAAGATGCTAGGGTAAGGAAGGTAAGGACCTTCGAGGAATGATGAGGGGGAGGGGTAATCCGGCCCTCGGTGTCAGAGGAGGGGGGTAGGGAGAGAAAGGAGGAAGGGAAGAAGGGTGAGTTGCTAAATTGACGATCCTTGTTGGCCAGGGTCTCCGCTGCCGTAACTTGCCAAAGTTTCCAAAAGAAGCAACGCGGGGGGGCGCAGAACCGTGGCTTCTGCTTCACAATCGCTTCAAGTAGATGGAAGAAGAAAAATGGACTGCTGACGAAAGCGGGCGAGACGTCGAAAACTTTCTACTTGTACCTCCACGGGTAATGTAGTACTACCGTACTGTAGGAGGGCAAATACCGAAACAACCCAAAAGGAGTGTATGTGATAAATAGTAAGAGGGGAGTAGAGTTGAGTAGAGTGGAGAAGAGTGATAGAGCACGGTGAAGATATCCTGGAGAGAATCGCTCGAAAGCTACCCTAACGGAAGAACGGAAGGACGTAGGAGCAATAAATAGATGGAAAGGAGAGGAGCTAGCGCAAAGTACAGGTACAGGAGAGAGAGCGTTTATAGGGTGTAGAACGAGCGGCGAGGACGGACGAGAGATACGGTAAACAGACAGAATAACAAAAGGGGAAAAAGAAAAGAAAAAAAGGAGAGTGAATAAGTCTAAAAACCCTCCCTGTCAACCAGTCGTTCAGGGGTGATGTTCGAACGGTCCGATTGCCCCTCAATTGCAGAGGAAAAGTACCTTCACAGCTCAATATATACGGTAGAGGTACCCGTACCGCACTATTCTGTAGGTATTGTTTTAGTGGGNNNNAGGGGGGGGGGGGAGCATGGAGCTGTGTAGAGCAATTTCCATGTGGCGGTAGAAGCCTTGTTCTTGTCGAACATAGCTTGCTATTACTCGTGTATGCGTTGGAGATAAAAATGGGACGACGGAAGCGCCGAAGCCGGCCAAAGACAGGCGAATTGGAAAGGGACCAAGTCGAAAAAAACAAGACAAGTCCGGACAACCCACTTTTCCTCGCTTTGTCCCTATCACTGGAATGGCCACCGGTAAGGTGGAGGAGGAGGGAGAGAGGGAGAGACAACAAACCAACACGAAAAAGAGAGTGGTAGAGAGCTATTCTGGGAAATCCTTCTCATCCTTCTTATTATTATTATTATTATCATCATACATAACCGTCCGTGGACCTGCAAAGCCAATACGCTAGACTTGAAATCCTCTGATAGCGTGCTCACTGGCCTACTGTGTGCCCTGCACTGTATATTGGGTAAGGTTTGTGGGTAAGAGGGAAGAGGGAATGGAGGAGGAATGGAGGAAAGGAGGAAAGGAGGCGGGCGGGCGGGCGGAGCCGACTTCCAGCAATCGAGACAAGCTATGCAAGCCTGAAAAGTACTCGTAGCTACCGGTAGTTGGTGGTACAGTACTCACCTATCATACCTGGCGAGATACAAGTACGAGCAGTAGACCATCCAAGGACAAATGATTTATGCATCCAGAGACTAATTCAGATGATTAGAACTAAAAACAGGATCTTGCTAGTCTGTGGATCAAGTCCAATCGTTGGTATTCTCCCGGCCCTTTTGTTTATAGTAGGGTTCAGAGATAGGATCTCGCATTCGCTCATCATTTCTGGTATGGACGCTAGTACTTGTAGATGTTTCCTCGATTTTTGTTCCTAGAGTCGATTTGGGGGGAGATGTCTCATTCGTTTTCCATGCGTGAGCAATAAAAAAATTTCTTTCGTTTACCCGAACAGCAAACATATATCTCACCGCTATATCCGCTGCTTGAAAATGTGATTTCTCACTGTATCGTGCTTGATGTTGTGCTGTGATTTAGCGACCAAGTTTCCAATATCTCATATGATAGGAAAGAGCAAGTGTACTCGAGCACGCTGAGGGCTTTGTTATCATTCCACAAACCGACATCATCGATACTTGGGAATCACAATCACGTGGCCCAAGGTCTTGCCACAACGAAGCTTATTCGAGCCACAATTACCATGCCTACCGTGCGAGTACCAAGGTCTGGTAAGAAGTTATGGAACAGTTATTTGAGGTTAACCAGCCAAATACATTCTTTGTCTGTTCCGGTTAATTAGTTCTTACCTTGTATAAATGGATGTTACGGTAAGTTACGAGGCTTGGTAAGAAGTTGTCGAGCGGTTATTTTAGGTTTGCAGGCCGAATAATATACCGGTACCCCTGTCTATTACGGTTAATGGCTTTCTACCCTTGTATCGTTTTCCCAAAAATACCAATAAAAATCATGGCGCGATCAATGATCAACGCGTCTCTCTTTCATCTCGTCGCGTCCTGTCTTGTCCTTGACCGAATAATTCGGGTATCAAACTCCACCAACCCCGCGACGAATACGCTACACTCCTTTTCAAAATATACTCAACCGGAGTAGCCCATCATGGCTTCTCCAAAATCGCCTACCGCTATGTCTATGACAATGTCCCCCCCCCCCGGCACTCCTTCACGGGATGGTTCTGCTTCGCCTGTTCTTACGCCTAAATCGAAGGTTAACGCAATGCTGGCAGCGATGGAACCTACCGATGAGGAGAGCGATGGGAACGGTGAAGATAGTGAGATCGAATTGGATTACAAGCCAAAAGGCAAACTTGCAAGCCGAATGATGTCACGTACATCCGACACAAAGGCTACCAAACCCACCCCAACCACCGAAAACGACATCACGGGGAACGGCAATGCGTATGAGCGTGTGAAGCAGAGTTTGTTGGCGAGTAAGGAGACGGCCTCGAGAGACTTGATTTCAGATGAGGAATCAGGTAATGAAGAAGACAATCCACCATCCTTCTCGAGGGCCCCCGTGCTGAAAGACGATGATGACGATGATGATCTCCCTGCCCCTACGCCAAGGCGGAAACGAGCCCAAAAGGCATCCCCAAAGGCCACTTCTACACGATCTACACAATCTCCCAAGCAAAAGGGCCCATCACGGTCCAAAAGCACTACCCCTGTATCAGCCAGTGAAAATGAAGGGGAAGATGAAGGTAGTGTCCATAATTTGCTTGCAACAAACCCGAAGAAGAATGCCAAGTTCTTGGAATTGGTCGAGAAGAAACGGAAGGAACGGCAAGCGGCGGAGGCAGAGAAGCAGAAACTGGAGGAAGAAAGGAGGATAAAGAGGAAACAACTTGATGCTCAATTGGGATGTGGATCTGGAGAAGAAGAGGACGACGATGATCTGGGGGTTTTGTCGCAAAAACCTCCGAGGCGGAAGTCCGGGAAGAAGGCATTGGAAGAGATGCACCGGGAGTCTCAGAGGATGGCTAGAAATATGCATCTCGAGCATCAAGCACGGACAAAGAAAACCATTACCAAACAGAGTCTCTTCGAGAAGTTTAACTTTAGGACTCCTGCAGAAAAACGAGATGGGGACAAAAAGGACAGAGTGCCTGTTGACTCAAACTCAAGGTATGGATTTCTATTCTTATTTATTTCAAATATAGTAACGCCTAGCTTTAGTTCAATTATTACCGGATCTGAAACCGAGCCTGCAGACCAGTCCAGTCCCAATTCCTCCCCATTGCCGGAAGTAGATGAGAAGTCTGCCAAGGTCGCGGCAGATGCTATGGATATTGATGGTCAGAGCCCATCAACTAGTGAGGGACCAGTACAGGGTGAACATCGAGTGAGTGTGAATGATGACGATTCTGCTACGACTAAGCTCGGCAAAGGGAAAGGGAAAGCTCGGGCTGCGTTGGAAGGGTTTGGTGAGGAAGGAGCAAACTCCGCACTCTCACTTAACAAAGGGAAGGGCAAGGCTGTTGAGGTCAGATCCTCGACGCTTGACAAGGGGAAAGGGAAAGCGATTATGCCGCCGAAAAAGGCCAAACTAGTTCTACCACCTATCAGAGTTGTTCTTCCGGGCAGACCAGCCGGGAATGCTTCCGATTCGGATTCGGAGCTCGAAATTGTAAAGCCAGGAGATGAAGAGAGAATTACTAATTCCGAGCGTAAGAAAATGGTTGATCAGCTGCGCCGAGTGAGGCGGGCGAAGCCACCGGCCGAGGTTCATGGGAAACCTAAACTATCTGTTCGTGAGCTTGAAGCGGAGCTGCGGAAAAAGAGTAGACAGCAAGCGATACAAGAACGAGAAGAGCGAATTGAAGGGCTGAGAGCAAAAGGTGTAATTATTCTGACTGCTGAAGAGAAAGCCAAAACGGAACAGCAGGCTGTTGATTATATGGAGAAGGCACGCAAAGAAGCCTTGGCCATTAAGAGGAGGGAGAAGGAGGAAAGGGGTGGTGGTGTTAAGAAGGAGGGCGCTACTATAGATGGCATGGACCCTAACGAAGATAATGAAGAAGATGATGACTGGCTCGAAGACGAAGATATCGTGGAGATTTTATCTGGCTCGGAGGAGGAGGAAGCTGGAGGGGAGGAGGATGAAGATGAGGCTGAAGGGGCTGTTAAACCCAACGACTTCTCTGATGAGGATGAGAGCGAGCTTACGGGTGGCCTAGGAAGCCCAGAATTATCCTCACTGTATCCTCGGGATAATGGCCTAATGTCACCAACTCCCCGGTTATCCGAGATGCCAGCTGCTTATATTGATGAAGAAGCGGGTGAGGACTCAGACGAGAGCAACGGCGATTTCGCACCTTTCAAGACTCTCAAGAGAAAGGCTATACGGAAGAAGAAATCGCGCATTGTGGAAGAAGACGAAGACGGGGAGAGTGAAGACAACGCGATTGAGTCTGAAAAGAAGAAGATCGCGGAGTCCAAGATTCCCTCTATTTTTCGTAACAAAATTGCCCAGCCTCCTCCTGTGGGAATGACGCAACTTTTTAATGGGTTAAGTGGGCTCCCTCCAAGCGTCGAAGTCGGTGCAAGTCCGGGGAAAGTCAAGGATAGGGTAGAAGGACTAAGACAGGATCCAGGAGAAGGGATTCCAAATTCACAGGGTCCCTTGGATTTCGGGGATGACATACTGAATTTGGGGTTCGTTGGGGAAAAGTATGACAAGGATTTAGAACCGATTGAGGAGCCTTCGTTCCCCACATTAGACCTATACTATGAGCCATCCACCCAAATGTCGAGTTTTCCTGACCCTACACAAGATGACGGATTTGTCAAGTCATCGAGCCCTGCACCCCCGAGGTTTGATGAGGATGAACCATTATCGACAATGCAAGTACCTGACTCACAGCCCCCCAAGAGGAAGAGGGGGAGACTCGTGAAAAAAGGCGCGGATCTTACTGGTGTACTGGAGGAGGGTGAAAACGAAAAGGAGAGTGACAGCGAGAGAAAGCCAGAAGGGGTTAAAGAGAAAAAAGAGACCGCTTTTGATGTCATGAGAAAGGCCGCAAAGAAGGAAAGGGCGGCCGAAAACTTTGATAAAACAAAAAGTGGAGCGAAGGAGATGGTATATGAACAAGCCGAGGAATCTGAGGACGAATATGCAGGTATTGGCGGCGTCAGTGACGATGAAGCGGGGGACGGGCATGACAGCGACGTCGAGAAAATGATTGATGACGAAGGAAAGGAGGTTGTCGACCACGATGATATTGCAGCCTTCTGGGCTGAGAAGGACAAAGCCCAGGATGAGAAGGATGTCAGCAAACTATTCAAAGACCTTCAGACAGGATTGTTCCGAAAGAAGCGGGGTGCTGATTTTGACCTCGACGACTCGGATGATGACGACGGTGAAGCACGAAGAAGGGCCAAGAGACGGCAGATGGCGAAACTAAGAAAGGCATTGATGGCTGATGGCAATATCGAGAAACTTGCGACGAATCCCAAGAAGCTAGCTTTCCTGAGTGCAATCGAAGATAGAGACCGCGATGATGAAATGGACTTCCTTGATAAGGGTGAGGAAGATCTATTTATCGATTTGGGACTTCTCGAAGACAGTCAAAGTCGGAATCCAAGCCAGAGCCACGACTCACGCGAAGTATCAGCAGTCGCAGAAACAAGACCCTCCTGCGGAGAAGCCCCTGGGTCACAAGATGGCACCGGAGAGAATAATAAGATACCCATCATCCCTAATACCCGTAGGACCACTAGACCCAAGAAGCCATCCCTGGCGGATGTCCGAGAGGTTGGTTGAAACTGTTCACCTAATTATAAATCCACCGAGTGATGCTCTATGACTGACTTGTTACTTTTTACAGACCTTATCCTTCCTCATCGAAGAAAACGACAGCGAAATGGTCGAACTTTCAGATTCCGACGGCGAGCCAGCAGAAGCATTCATGCATAAACGCCGCAGAACAGCAGCGGCAGTGGTTATAGACCGTGTCGCCGCCTTAAGATTCAACAGTGCCATGAGCGAGAGTGCGAAAATGGCTTTCCAATCAGCCACCGAAACACAATTCCGAGTTCCAAGTCTGCTGCGCAGAGCCACGACAAACATGTCTTCTACAAGCGGTGATTCTCAAGGGTCTTCTTCTGGCGTCTCCTCCGCTACCGCTAGTAGTGGTAAATCTATGGAGAGTACCACGGGGATCAAGAGGGGCGGGAAGGCGTCTAGTTCTATCAATTTCCATCAGAGGGAGCAGGTTAGGGCTAAAGTTGAGAACGAGCGCGAGTTGAAGAGGAAACAGGAAAGGAAGAAGCAGGGCCAGGAGAGGCAGGGTGTTTTGGGGATGCTGACGAAGGGAAGTTTTACTTAGGCTTTCTTTCCGTCCGTCCGTCCGTCCGTCCGTCTAGTTAATCTTCGATTCTTTGTTTATTATTTTTGCATTGGTGATTAGTTTGCAATGAAGGGATGGAGGGGTTTCTGGCGCTTTGCTGTTTGTATGATATGAGGCTACGATATCCTACGAGTGTTTTCGTCGTTATATTGTGTAATAATTTATGAAGTAAATAAAGTACACCATGTTGATCGTGCTCCGACGTTTGTCTATCCCCGTTTATCGTAAAAATACATTCATTACTTAGCCGACCCCCCATCATGATCGTGACCGTTGTAATCGTCGCAATCATCATCGTATTTCCTCCTTCTCCCTCTCCTCCACCCTCCAAGCAACCAAAAACCTAAACCCCACCCCATCAACCAAGACCTCCCACCACGGCAGCTCATAAACCACCAAACTCCCAACTGCCAACTCCCCACCTACGCCACCGCCCCCAACCATCGGGAGTAGAAAACTCCCCTCACCTTCACCCTCTCCCTTGACAACAAATACCCCATCACCACTTTTCACTGCGGCAACCACAATCCTACCTCCCCCACCAACATGCGTGCTGAGGGAGCCCTTCTCAAGAACCCAGCCGGCAACTTCAGCCGCCAAACCTCCGGCAGTCCAGCGTTTTGCAGCACGAGTTTTTGCGGGTGACCAATCTAGCGGTATCGCTTCCTCCCCCCCTCTTCTCCCTCTTCCTTCTGCGCCTCCCGGTGGAGGGCGGATGCTGCGATGGTAATTGATTATCGTATGACCTTGCGTAGCAACCGCCGTCGTAGGTGTGAATAGGAACCTATTCCGTGGTTTCTCCGCCTGTAATTCCTCGGTGTCGGATTCGTGCGGCGAGGGTGGTGGTGAGGATGCGATTTCTATGTCTTCACCTCCGGGGCGGAGTTTCCGTTTCTTTTGGAGGGGGCTGGTGGGTTCTTCCTCGCTGTGGATATCGGCATCGATTGAGTCGCGCTGGTAGGATTTTTTGAAGAGAAGGGTTGTGCGTAGGGGTGCTGGCGTGGTCGTTTGCGTGCTGCTGCTGCTGCCACTAGGGGCATAGTTAAAGCGTGCCCGCGTGGGCACTGGGGTGCCGGTTGGAACTGGTGATGGGGTGTGGAAGCGGCGGGTTGTGCGTAGGAATGGTGGAGATGCTGAATTTGGTGATTGAGCTCTTGAGGGCTGTGTTACCGGTGGCTGCGGCGGTGGGGGAGTTGGCGCAGGGAGGGTTCTGGGTGTCGGAATGTGGAAGCGTTTTGCTGGGGCGAATTGTGGTTTTGGGGTTGCTGTTGGTTTGGGTGTGGGAGTGGGGGTGGGAGCAGGAGCGGGCAGTGGTGAGGGCAGGCACAGGGCTATAGAGCTTGATGTGAGGTTTGATGTGGTAGGGTCTGGAGGTTTGGATTTTTGGGAGGGCCTGGTGATGAAGCGGAAGGGACTTGGTGTCTGGGGTTGTTAGCTCATATGGGTAGCTACCAGTGGGGCTGGTGGGGGAAGAAAGAAGCTTACCACCGGTGGCATTTGACGGGCTCTTGGGGATAACGAAGAGGAAAAAAAGAAGGGCTATTTGCTGTTGCAGGGAGTAGTGGAAGGAGTTAAGAGAGGTGAGTAACTAAAGCAGGTGATTATATGAGCATGAGCCAGTAAAGGGTCTCGGAAGTCTACCTTACAGGGTTAGGGGTTGTGCTGGTGGACGCGTAAATTCTCGCAATGACATGGTATCACGTGAGAAACTTTCTCTTTTTGCTGGCTAGGTTTAAGTTTGGGGGCGACTTGGGTGGGGGCGTTTGAACTTTGGAGGTTTGTTTGGAAATGCTATTTGAGAGTTTGTGATTTCCCTCATAACATTATGCAGCATTATTTGACACGCGGCAAACAATACTATTAGAAAGCCTAATACGAGGTTTTGGAAATTTGACCGGCCGAGCTATCGGTGAACATAGCTATCAGAGTTGCTGATATCTGTATGTCCGCGGTGCCGGGGTACTAAGCAGAAATCCCGGGCCCCATAACCTGAGAGAACCACCATAGCCGCATGCCAGAGTGCCACCAATACCAACCCTTGAGCACTCTAGAGATCTTCATCACATCTGCCAATCCATAGCGCTCAAAAAAAAAAAACTAATCCCATTTAAACATTCCCGTTTATTGATTCGGTAACATTCTGTATACGGAAACTTAGGAAGAAAAAAGAAGGAAGAAAAAGAGAAGACCGCTCCCAGATTTTATAAACTCCCCCGGGGACCCCCCAACCGTCCAACAGAAATGATTTATCGCATCTATTACGAAAATCAGCAATCCCAATCCTACAACACCTAGTATGAAACCCACAGAGGGGAACATACCTTGACGAAACCGATATCGGTGGACTTTTCCCTAAAGCACTGTCTGCAGATGTTGAGTCCGTACTTACGGATCAAACCGGCCCTGTGAGCGCATACGCGGCTATCCCCCGGAAAATCATAATCAGCCCCCTGATTCCACAAATTATATACTCGTGGTTCCGAAGAACATACCAAGATCTGCTACCCTTTCCGTAGGTGCGAGGGCGAGAGTACCAAACTGTTTCGTGAGCCATGATTGTCAGGTATTGTGTGTTTGTTTCACCTGTGATCAACCGAACGTTAATTTTAGGAATTCGGTATAGCTTCCCAGGATGTGTCTTTTTGGGAGGGGAGCTGAAAGAGACATACGCTGGAGGTAAAAATCGGCTGTGCGTTAGCGGTTGGGTTGATATCGTCGTCGTCGTCGTTGGCTGTGGTGCACTCAATGTTCCGATGGTGGTTGTGATAATGTTGGATGGTGAGGTTGGTTGTGGGCGTGACGGTCAGTGATGTTTACTAGGGGGGTTAAACCCTAGGTTGGTTTATTTGTTGACACAAGCCAATCACAATCATGTCAGGCTTGGGTCAGTGCCAAGAGTCAAGGAAGTCTTTCATGGTTTATCAAACGATCTGTATGATAAGATAGATATCATAATAACTAACATTATTGTTATATACTCCCACCCTAACGTACTGAGTATACTCGAGCATACTACTATTGGGCCGGGAAGTGGGTTAGGCGGGGAAGTGAATCAGTTAAAACGCACCAAAAAGCAGAAACCCAGCAACCCCAACCGACGTCCGACAGTAGGAAGAGGGAATCCATAGGAAATGTTCCTAGTAGCAGTAACCTACGTTATATTTTGCCTTTTTTGAGCTAAATCCCGAGCTTTGGTTTCGTCGGGGGTTCTGGTATGAGCATTTGAGCCAGATTCACGTACAAAGTGATCCACTTCTGTGTCTAACCCACTTCCCAGTCCAATATGTTATCGTAAACCAACATAATACTCTAGTACAGTATGTTATTGGGATACCGTGTCTCAACAATGTCTCTCTGGCCAATCTGTGGTGTTCTCCATAGTCTCGGGGTTTGAGCGAACCGGGGCTTTTCTTCCTCTTTTGGAGCAATCCTGTCAGTCTGGTGATCTGTAATACGCAATTATAAAGGCGCGGGGGTTATGGTTCTTTAGGTTTGGCTAGTTGAGCGGTTGTGCATAGGTTCATATCAGGATAAAGTTCATAAAGTCACTCGTGAAAATGTTCCACTATAGTTTCGAATGTCAAAATGTATGAGGCTACAGCATAGCGTCTTATCGTACAACCAAGTCAATTCCATATCCGGAAAGGCACAAAATCTTCAGGATGAAGATCATATGTATCAGTAGGTTCTAATGAAGGTAATTTCTCTCTCTATATCAATAACACAATATAATATATAAACAGCCCCGATTTTGAAAATGAGAGACCACTAAAATCCCGCCCGATTAAAATCACACCTTTCTCTAAAAAAAATAGGAAGATCCCCATCGCGCTCCGAAAAAACAGACGACCCATAGTAAGAGTGCTCCTTTTTATCCTTCTTAAGAACGTATCCACCAGTGCCGAGAAAGCGCACTCGGTGAGGACCTGGTTCAGTCTCTTCTCGCAATCCTCCCGAGAAGGTTCAACGTCACCGGCATTGCCACAGATCGGGTGAGTGATATAGACCTTGTATTTGAGTCCATTGGTGACATGTTTCAAAGGAACCTTGGGGCGATTACCGGGCTTGCCTCCGCCCTGCTCGGGAACGGATTTGATATGTATTGACGCCGAGACACCGTTCTCGCCGGGCTTCTTCGTGCTATTCGCCGCCAAAGCCAGCCGCTCTCCAAGCTAAATAGGAAAAAAATCCTCAGTAGCTAGACCCACAATTTCCTCGGCCCCTCGGGAGACATAGTCTTGCACCCCTTGGTAACCAACTTCGGAGTGCGGCGGCGGTGGAAATGGGGGTGAGAAGGAGAGTAGAGTTATAGAGCAGCATCCCGGCGGTATGCGATGTTTAAAAGACAACAATATTATGATGGGAGGAAAGAAAACTTAAGCGTTGAGCGAAATCGGATAGAGAAAAACAACGAATGTGTAAAGAAGCTCATCTAGCAACGCTGTGTTGAATCTTGCAAGTGAATATTGGTGATTGGATAATACAGCAGAAAACTTATCTGTCCTGGGGTCTGTCATTTATAATCGCTACATAGCGGACGGAATGCTTTTCTTGCCGGGGAGGGCTCTATACCGGTCCAAGGCTTGCACGGTGAAGACCCGACCGCTGGTGTCGTTTTTCTTGAGATTCGTGCGGGAGTGGGATGCTATCACCCGTCTATTCACCGGGGCTTGAGTGAAGGGGGTGTTGTATACAGAGCTCCTCGAGTCTATGGCTTGTTCCAAGAAATATTTGCACTCCACCGCCGTGATGACCGTTATTAATAGTTTCCAAAGAGTAATCTTACCGACCGAAGTCATCCTTATAGTGTCTTAAAACGTAAGATTCAGAGATTGCGGGGGATTCTTTGCAGTTTGCACCGAATGATATCGTGTGAAGGGTTGCTACGGAGTTGAGGCGTCCGCAGGCCAGAAGATGAGTGGAAAACTGCCGGTGTCAAGTCTCCGAGAACAGGCACGGTAAGGCCGAATGATGGCCATTCGAAACGGTCACAATATATACCGGAGCCCCCTCCACCCGGCTCTTGAAAGGTGAAAGATAAGAAAAATATGTCAAAAGTTTGTTCCTAGGAGTATGAGACCGTACTTTCCCGTTCTTGAGTACCAAACTCGAGTATACGGGAAGCCTCCGCTTCAGCTAAGTTAGAGGGTGTTTGGCCCGCCACTGATTCCCATTTGAGATCAGGTCTTGGCGATTTGAAATCAGATTTTTGTAAAGTCAAATCAGACTGACCGGAAATCATGATTTGAGATCAGGACATGCCAAACACAACCTGGTTTGATCATGATTTGATTATAATTTAATCTCCACTTTCACCATTACCATATCGTGGGCATGCCAAATACCACTTGATTTTAAATCATGATCTGAAGTCAAATCATGATTTCAAATCAGAATCATGGCCAGCCAAACACTCCCTAGTAGTCTACTCTACCGTACTCTACCCAAGCTGGCCGCAAGTCGCGGGTTAGTTTCTATTTATTTTTTTCGAAAAGTATGATGCATGACCTACCCTCACTGGGTTGGATTCCTCTATGCGCTTACAGTGGTGCCGCCGATGAGGGACTTTGAGAATCATACCTTGACTGAGTAGATGGCCGAGGAATCGCGATAATGTGTACTGTACTGTTTCCCTATGTTCAAGCTACGAGTGCTAGGAACAGAACGCCGTCTAGGAAAAGTAGATCCTTTCAGGAAACACCTTTGCAAGAAGAGCTTAGCTCCCGTACCCGGCTTATGGGAAAACCCGGGGGGTCGGTTCCCCGCGATGCTAAGCTTTTTGATATATTGCGGGGTTCCATATCTTCACCCTTTGAGGCCGACGATAACAATCCTCCGTGCCGCAAGTATTGGTTGGAAAGCATAAACCCTTAGAACAGCCTCAGCCCCTTTCATCCTTCAACTCATGCCTCCGCGGAGCAATCAAATTACTGCTCGTGTAGCTATTTAGAAGCCGGAATTTTTTACCCCCTCGACGATCGCACGCAAGATTCTTCCGGCTAAACTGCACACCTGGAAAACACAGTCTTACTCGTACAGTGTAAAATAGAGAATATTAGTTCGTTTCCTGGCTTCTAGTCTCTAGTTGATCGGAGCATGGCATAGTCTACAGTAGTTCGTGAAGTCTAGGGAACAATCTCGCTTCCAGCTCGTGACACACCGACTTCGATAACCGGAAAAACCATTGTCCTATCAGATGTCTCCTTCCCTTTGAGGATTGCGTTCAAGTGCCCCGAGATTCTTTATCTTTGGTGATGGATACACAACATTAACCTGCTTGAATACAAAATAGTATCGGCAGCGGTAGATCTACAGATTATTGTAACTTGCGGGAAAATGGACATGCACATATTATGATACTTTCTTCATCTAATCTGTCCCGCTGTGTCGGATACTGTAACGTGACTAATCTCAGCCCTGCCGCCTCGGGAGGACAGCACACAGGTGGAGGACTCCCAACCCAAGTGCAAGTAATCACTATCAATTCAAAGAGGGCACAATCAGACTATTCCGAATTCAAAACCAACCCTTCATTCAGACCCGCAATATTTTTTTGACCAGGCCAGGACCGGAGAGCTCGAATATAGTTCCCCCTGCTCCCCCGACTCACAATCTAATATTCTCAAGGCTTCTTTGCCCATTAGCGATCTCTCTCAAACCAAAAACCACCACACACGGTCACTACAAACTCTCCGCTGTGCCCACGAGTAGACTCTGAATCCCATCTAAAGATTGAAATGGCGTCCCACCTTTTAGTCCCCTTCAGTTCGACTCCGGTGGAGTCCATCGCCCCGACAGTTTCACGTCTTCAAAACACTTTCACATCGCTCAAGACGCATCCTCTTGCGTATCGTGAGGAGCAACTGCGCAAACTCTACTGGGCTATCAAAGACAATGAACAGCAGCTCGTTCAATCCCTTAAGGTTGATCTCGGCAAGCCGTATTTTGAGGCCATGCTAGCAGAGATAGATTGGGTTGGTGCCGAGATCCTTCACGTACTCGAAAATCTCAGAAAATGGGCCGTGGATGACACGGTGGATGTACCGTTTCTGCACAGGCTTATCCTGTCCCCGCGTATTCGGAAAGAACCCATGGGAGTAGTTTTAGTTATTGGGTATGTGCTTGCGCATAATGTATCTTGGTTTCTATTGCAGCTGGTTCTATTGCTTTTTCACCTCCCAGACCGAATATATTCCCCTTTCCATGCTTGACATTAGGCTGACACTCTCAACTCCCCGGTGTACAGAGCCTTCAACTACCCAGCTCAGCTGACTTTGGTTCCCCTCATAGGCGCGATTGCTGCTGGAAACACTGCCATTCTTAAGCCGTCAGAGCAATCTCCGAATTCGGCAGCCGTCATCACTCGAATCATAGAGAGCTCCCTTGACCCCGAATCCTATGCTGTCGTCAACGGTGGCATCCCCGAGACGACCGAGCTCCTGAACCAAAGGTTTGATAAGATCTGCTACACAGGAGGTGCTGCGGTTGGGCGTGTTGTTGCTACCGCAGCAGCAAAACATTTGACCCCGGTGCTTCTAGAGCTGTAAGTTGTCCCAAAATTAATGGCAACTCCGATATGGCCGAAGGCCCAGACTAACCAACCTCTTTTCCGATATTCAGCGGGGGCCTGAGTCCGTGCATTGTCACCAAATCAGCAGATGCAAAGCTCGCTGCGAAAAGAATTGCCTGGGGGAAAGTTCATAACTTGGGGCAAGTTTGTCTCTCTCCCGACTATGTCATTATACATCCTTCTCTTGAAGCCGAATTTGTCGGTGCATACATCCAAACCCTGAAGAAGTTCTTCCCTGAGGGAGCATCGAAGTCGCCGGATCTAGGACACATAGTCAACAAAAGACATTATCACCGTATCACGGAACTGTTGAATAACACCTGGGGAACGATCTTGTACGGTGGGGAGCGGGATGAATCGAGATTATTTATCGAACCAACTCTAGTCAAAATCACTAGCCCAGAAGACAGCTTACTGAGCGAGGAGATATTCGGGCCCCTGCTTCCGATGCTTATTGTTGAAGATTTGGATAGAATGATATCGGTGGTGAGAAAGGTTGGAGATTGTCCATTGGCATTATACATCTTCACCGGGGAAAAGGAGGAGGAAGAGAAAAGTAAGGGGAATGCTTTGGAAATTTGCCGGGAGGCAAGAGCTGACTTGTTCGTGTAGTCCTGAAGAGCATCAGGTCTGGTGGAGCGACTGTAAATGAGTAAGTCTGAGCCTTGACCAGTCAACCATTCATCTAGACCGAATCTTGCTGACAATCGACACTTTGACGATGTAGCGTATTTTTCCATGCGGTAATTCCACAAATCCCACTTGGGGGGGTGGGAGAGTCCGGTACCGGCACTTACAGAGGTGAGTTTGTTGTCCACAACAAAAAGTCACGATGATTTTTTCCCCGAGTTACTCTTTCCCCTCTGTTGTGCGGTCAAGGCATGAGAGCAACCGACAGTGGAGGAGCTCCCTTCCCGCCTTTTGCTTTTGTGGTTACCGCAGGCGACACGAAGGCGGCGGGTGGATGGCGCCGCACCAGTGATCAGTTTAATGCAGCATGGATTCCATCACGCCTATTTTCCCTTTACGACTACTATGGGGCTCGTGCTGAATTTTTGACTGACGATCACACTTTATCCCAACAGGGAAAGCCTCTTTTGATGCGTTCAGTCACAGACGACCCGTGGTGAATCAGCCGTTGTGGATGGAGGGTCAACTTCAAGTATGTTTTTGCCGGCATCCTTTCTTTTCCTCTCCTTGTGGATCCCCAGCTTTTTTATTACTCAAGTACTTTTCCCCTTGTACCCCAGTGCTCCACTTTGCCAATGCACGATGAAAAAAGAGGAGCACGACCGTCGGCCGCTTGCCGGCTTGGTCGGCAGTTCCACGGACGCGGGCTTCGGTTCCAGGCGGACTTCATTCTATCTCTCCAGCCGTTTTTAATAGGATAGTTCTGTAGTTGAGCCGTGCTGTGGGGTTTTGCTAATCGGAGCTCCGTTATGAAAATGGCAGATACGGTACCCACCGTTCACGCCAAAGAAACTCGAGTCGATGAGAAAGACCAGCGGTATCAGCGCTACCTCTAACCCTAATTTTGGCAGAGATGGAAAACTTCTACCCAGGTCTCTAGTTTCCTGGATCCTTCTACTGGGAGCGCACAGTAGGACGGGAGCTGTATTCAGATATCTGCTATTGATAGCCGGTAAGAAGCATACGCCCCCCTCCAGCAATTTGTTGCTCTCGTTCCAGGGGAATGAGAAAGGTTGAGACGTCATATGGTCACGATGTCACAACGTTCGTTACAAACGCTGATGTGTATGAGAATGCAGGAGCTGCGTTGGTGAAAACTTTTCTGTCCGCCAAGAGCTAGCTTGACGCCTCCCTGAATCTCACGATGCTTTTCTCTACTCGAGCGGACTATACTCTAGAGGAAGGGCCACACGAAGAACGGCTCGGTGAGCTCGCAAGTTGTTGCGCTGGTGATTTATTACATGTATTTCTGACTGTTTGTTTTCTTTTTTTTTTTTTTTTTTTTTGCCCGTCTGGAATGGCTCTGCGGGCCATACGCCTCTTTCTCCTATGTTCCCTTTCCTAGGGCTCGGTTTTATGGGGTTCGATGGGCACGGGGGATGACGATGTTCAAAGAAATGCCAGAAGACCACGAGAGCCTCTCCTTGTCATTGTCGGTGATAAAAAAGAAATGAAACGCACGAAAATATATTGCTTGCTTCTTGCGCATGATGAGATACGTCCATTGGTTTCCCTGGTTTACTCCTTACCTGCTCCCGGATCATAGGCAGACTCGATGGCAACGGTTTCCGTTTGGAATGAAATTTTTCTCGGTTCCTTGATCGAAGCAGAGGGGTGGTGGGTGGTTGCTTGGGGAATCCGTAGACTACTCGTACATAGCTCCATTGCATCAAGTGATCTCCCACACTTCCCGGCAGGTTGAAAGGGAGATCACAGATCCCACTCACCTCAACAAAGGGAGCACGAAAAAAAGCTGAAAGAGAAAAAACGTCTTGGAAGAGAGCTCCATGGAAATATTTCAGGCTGACACCAACAAATCCGTTCGCGGAAGTCCGAGCCTCGGCAGGTCCCTTCCGTTTTAGGCTCTTGACTGGCATCATCCTCTCTTTCTTTTTCTCTGGAATTTTTTTTCCCCGCATTTTGGAAAAGATTTTGGAAGGAAAAAATTTCGCCATCCATCCCAGGAATGAGAGCTTGGCGGTACCTTGCAGCTTGGGGCAACTGTGTGCGGTCGCTGCCTCGTCGATTTGTGCCTCCTATTCATAGAATTATGAAAGGGTGGTGGTGGTGGCCCTTGTTACAGCCAGCCTACCGGTGATGTGACTCGAGCTTGAGGATGGGAAGTCTCTCAACTCTTTTCCCCGTACCTTGGTATCATAACCATGAATGGCAAACACTACTCTACTGGTACAGTACAGTGCAGTACGAGTACTGTACTCGTACAGCAGAGCGCCGGTAGTCTACCAAGGAAGCTAGCAGAGAGAACGAGATTTGAAGGGGACGAAAGGGACAAAAGGTCCTCAGCATATCAAGAAGGCACACTCAATCAATACGGTAGCGCCGCGCCGCAAGAAATTCAATGGGGAGCTTGAGCGCTGTCAACTCTTGCGCAACCTCGTGACCCGTCGGTAACAGGTGCCGGGGAAAGTGGCTCAGTTACATTCTGAGGATTATTTCGCCAGTTAACCCGAATTAACCATTTACTAACTTTATGAAGTGTAGGACCGTTAACCGGAGCCGACAGGGCATATTTGGCTGTTCAACCTCAAATAACTTCTCGTCGGAGCTTGTACAGTCTTGGTAACCAACCCTAGCGAGCAAGCTCTCTCCCGTAATTGTTTACTTTCTTTTCTTTCCGGTATCGTAATTATTTTCTCGCTTGTTTTGTTCGTGTGGGATGACGTTGTGGAAAATCTTTCTCAATCGCTCCTCAGCACCCATCACCCCGCCACATTGAGGCACTGCTGTCACCACATCGCTTTGATCATTCATTCACCGCTGCTCGTACCGCAAAGCGTGCTTTTCTCCTTCACTTCCAAGTTAGGGTAATGCTTCTTCAATCTTCTCTCGATTGCTTGCGATGATGATGTATCATAGAGGAAAAGCCTTCTCTCGCCCTGCAAGAATTCGCCATCCCTCCTTCCCGTCACTAGAAGGGCGGGGCGAAACTTGCTCCTTTCCAATTGCGGGTTGTCCATTACGAGAGAATATCTCTCCAGGACCAACCAGGAACAGTAAATGTGGGAAGTGGACAAAAGGAAAAAGAGTATCGGTGGGAAAATTCTCGTACAAAGAGACTCTTAGTGCGAATGGAGCGAAACGGCGGTCTGTTGCCCACATTAGCTGTTACAAGCACAGTCGGTACACCGATTTGTGCTTCCAATGAAGGTATGTACATACCCAACCATCTGACCCCAAACATCACAAGAGCTCTCGGTTTTTTTCTTTCTTTTCTCAACTTCTCCATTTTCATTACCGTACTCGAGCACCGGTATGGGCGAGGGAAAAGATGGGAAGCCACAAATTCAGGGGGGGGAGGAAATTCGTCATTTTCACGATGTTCGATGGAATACCAAATCAAAACACCTTGCTCTAAGGTTACGTCTTTATGCCTCCACAGCTAAATTGGTTTCCACTAAAGTTAGCTGTAGTTGAACCCTATCTGCATCTCCACGCGAAAACGCCGAACAGGCGGGCAGTCTACCACACTTCCAGCATGGGCTGGCGCTTGTGTGGATTGTCGACGCTGAGAAAAAAAAAAAAAAGTCTACGGTACTCGAGTACAACTTTCTTTTCCGTGGTAGCGCACCATGCACGCCTCTGATTTCTTTTGTTCCTTCAGCCAATCCAATTTCCCCTGGGTTTGATCTGGGATGGCTTGTTCCCGTGGACTTTGGCAGCTTGCTGGAATACCTCGACTCAGATTCTGAAAAGAAAAGAAAAGAAAAAACCCCTTTCCCTTTCTCCAAACTCGTGCAGTACCGGCACTGTACCGCACGCCCCTGCTGCGCTTGGTATGCCCGGAGCCTTACTCGGCGCCTGCTCCCTCCCACCTAAAAAAAAAAGCTTGCACTGTATGGGGTAACTAGTACGAGTATTGTTCGTGCGAGAATTAGCTCATAGCCGATCGGTTAATGCTTGACCCATCCCTTCCCACCACCACCAACCAACCATTCACCCCCTGTCACGAGATTGTTACCCCTTCAGCTAACAATGCCGCAAGGGCGAGGTTAATGAGGAATGGATGATGTGGTTGTGAGCCACATCCTAGTGACATACGAAAAAGTTTTTGGGACACAATTCGCCCCAGATTTGCTGTTAGCGGGATCGTCAGGGCGGGCCTCACCTGTGATATAAAGACCTCTCTGATATCCGCTCTGGATACCTTTTCATTTTGAAGCTATTGACTCAGACCTTCGGACCACCATTCCACAGCTTATATATTTGATCTTGCCTGCCTACTACTACCTGCTACCATCCACCGCCGTACTATTCACTACTACCTTGCTGTTGTCCAACCACTACTTCTACTACCATATAGAGCGGCCAATACTTCCTACCATACTACCCAACTAGAAGCATTTAAATAAAGCTTCTGCCTTCCTCCCTCTACAACTACTACCACCGCTACCTTTGCCAAATAACTACAATGCCCTTCCAACTCACCGAAGGTACCCCCGTCCACGATGCCGGCTCCTACTACCACGCCGGCCGTGGTGGTGCAGGCAACTACCGCCGTCTCCCAAGCACTACCTCCCTCCCCGCAACCGTCGCGACAGCCCTCCCAGCTACTACTACCCTTCCAACCCCCCGCGTTTTCTTCGGCGGTCGCGGCGGCGCCGGAAACATCAAGCCCAAGTCCGAGCGAACAATGTTCTCCTTTGACGAGGAGCTCGAGCGAGACCGTATCTTCCACGAGCACCACGCACCCGTGTACTCCATTGGCCGCGGCGGCGCTGGCAACATCGTCCCCTCAGAAGCCATTTCCACCAGGTCACACTATAGTGTTACCCCCACTGGGTCCCCGGACTCTACCCCGAGATCTAGCACCAGCTCTCCCGGCTCGTCGCCGAGGTTTTCCTCGCACAGCTTGAGGAGTGGAGCGGATAGGGTTTGGGAGAGCATTGCTAGGGTTAGATCTTCTTAGATTTGGAACTGCTAGAGTTGAAGAGGAGGGTTTTAATAGTAAAGAAAGGAAAAAAGTTTATGTTTGTGGGCTTTCTTTTAGTTTTTTTCTTTCTTTTTTTTCTTTCCTTCTCTTTTCTTCTTCTTTATCTAATGGGGATTTGTTTGGAGTCTGGTGCATGAATTATGCACGGCGTTTGTAACATTTTTTTTCCTTTTTTGTAGTTATCGATTGGAGTGGTTAATCTGTTTCTGTCTATCGATTGGTATCCGAAGGATAAGGAGAAGGAAAACCGAAAAGAAGAAAAACATGGGATATTAGGATCTGAGCTGAACTGGATATTTGGAAATATGGGATTTTTATCTTTTGCTTTACTCAAGTTTTTATTTCTCTGTGCGCTCGCGTTATCCACCATCACAATGTAATTTACTGCATGAGTTTCGTTCCCACTTCACTCCATTTTATCTCTATATCTTTTCACCTTGTCATGATAGTGTAATTACAGTACAACAGCGCACCAACAAGTATCATATATACAATTCAGCGTCCTACCAAGTGCCGTGACTGTACCGGTACCCGCATCCAGAGAGAGACTCGTAACACCGGTAGTAAGTATCATCCCAACGGTCCCCTCTACAAGGCAACAAGTAGCGAAACACCCGGCCGGCGTACCGTACCCCGCATTCTTATTAACCCAAATGATGTGCACTGTTCCCCGAGCACCCGAGCCGGTAAAAAGGTTAAGGGTTAAATGAAAAAGAAGAGCTTCAGATGGGAGCGGTAGACTATCGATGGGGGGATGCTTCGATAGAGATTTAGCGGGATTTTCTCAAATTAAGATAAGCAAAAGATCGAGCGAGGGCTCCGGAAGGATTGATGGGGTACAGTACTGCACAGGAGGCTGGGAAACAAGCATAGGAAAATGGCCCGTGGCGGGGAGAAAGTGCTATTCTACGAGTACAGTGCAAGCGGTGTGTGCGTGCGTGTACCGGTACGGTAGTTGAAAGGATTGTGTAAAGATGTGCCATAGCCATATAGCTCTGGGAGAGTGGTTGCGGGAAAGCGAGCGACCTGGCGTTGTGGCGAAGCTGCAACCTTGGCACAGTTACAAGTACTCGGGTGTAAGGGTATTTGGGGTCTCGTTACACAAGTGTTCCACCCCCCTGGTCAGCAATTCCACTAATATCCCCAGGAGAAGGTTTCCACTGCATACTCGTACCACATCAACATCCACATCCACCCTATAGTATCCCAATACAATCGTGTGCAGCAAGAACCATGAAGCAAAAGGGAACTCGTGAGCAAAACCCAGAAAGTGCTCGCCATCATGAAACAACTCGAGATGAGCGTCTCAAGGTTATTACCTTGAGAGATAACGCGGGATGGACATGGACGTGAATTGGCCAGCATTTGAACATTTATCCACGCACATGCCAACGGGTAAGTACCAGAGTTTGTTTTTAGGAATAAAATAATACTAATGTTTATACCTGCAGATATACAAACGCGCGAAGGAGAATGGGACCCCATCCAATACTCGCCGCTCCGGTCGTCCCCCTATCTTTAATGATACGGAGAGAGCGCGATTAGAAGCCTTCGTGACGCGTGATGCGCGAACACGACGGCTTAGCTGGGATGAGATTGTTATGGAGATGGGCTACGCCTGCAGTCCACGGACTGTAAAAGGCATGATGGAGTCGATGGGTGTTAGGCATAAAGGAGCGATCGTTTATTGCCAAGGAAACAACCCTCAGATTGCGATAAGTTACCGACGTATATTGTCGGTAAGATAGTTGTTCCGACCGACATAAGATTACCGAAGCCTTAATAGGAGTCTCAAAGAATATGAGATAACTTAA